>MU842987.1:0-85736 GCA_030867305.1 Colletotrichum zoysiae | reverse complement strand
ATACCCAATAACGTAGGGCAACTGCTGAATCCAACTTCACTTCAACCTTTGCGAGTTTATAAACATTGCCAAGTTCGACTGTCCAACACACACACACACACACACACAACAGGGGAGGATCGCATGCGCGGATTTTCTCCATGGACGTTTCGGGGAAAACCGAAGGGGGGGGGGGGGGGTTAACATTTCCCGATAACATGTACCCAACGCGCCGAGAAACGTTTGCTAAAAACCATGGACGATTTGGGCGTGTTTTCCCAGCTGTCCGTCTGGATGGGCAAAACCGACTTACTCGGGTCTTCCAACAACAAAGACGCACGTTGTTATTTATTTATTTGCAATGCCCGTTCCCGGCTTGGGGCGCTCGCTTCGTGTTGCTGCCCATGCGGATCGATCGGGGAAGGATGACGTCCGTCCATCTGAAGGCCGTTACCATTGGGCGTGTGGTGGTGGCCATGGACAAAAAACGCATTGGAAGGATCACGAACTCGGAGGCCAGGAAGCCTTTTTTTGCTTGGGGATGGCAGCCACGTCATAGCACGAGTACGAGAGGGGGAGGTTGACGGCCATTCTCGGTTTCGAAACTGGCAAACCGGAAGAGAAAGACGCTAGGTACTATGTTTTTTCTTTTTTTCTTTTGCCGTGCACCGAACCGGGCCGCGTTTGTATACACGCAGAAAGTCCCTCCTCGAGTGACCTGAATGAATGTCATCTATGCGAGGCGCGATCCAAACCCCCCCTCCCCCGTCGACCATCGATGCCAAAGCATCCAGCACCACACACGCAGGGCTGGTGGTCCAAAGGGCACCTCGGAGCGGGATTTGGCATCCTGTTTCCCCAAGCAACGCGTTCCGAACCTGCATCTCGGCCTGATGTGTTTGCCGCATAACCCCGATTAGTCGTCAGGATTCAAACCACACAAAACCCCCAAGACAATTCACAGCCGAGACACATACACACGGGGGATCGGGAACTGCGTCGGGAATTAAAAAAGCGTCAAGTTATTGAAAAAAAAAAGCTGACTATATTTGCGAGCATTCATGCCAACGCCCTCCCTGATGCAACAGAACGGGAAAAATAACAAAAACAACGGCAGGCAGACTTGGTCCCGCAATGCCCCGTATACGCACGCACGCACGCACGCATACACACACACACACACACACAAGTGTTCCAACCGTGTTTTCCTCCTCAAAAGGTCTGAATCCAAGACTCACGGGAAGGTGTTGGGGGAACACGCAATCGGCGAGGCCACTCGTGTGTTTTAACAGTAGATAAAAGTTCCGAATACGGGTAAACGGGGGAAGTGAGGGAGTGAGGAGAAAGGGAAAAAGAAAACCACCCTACAAAGGGGGCCCGTTTCCCGCCTTCCCTCCCCTCCCCTCCCCGCCCCTTGGGGCCTGGGTTCCCAGGATTCGTCTCCTTGCGAATTTTCTCCTTTGGAATCCATCCCTCTCGAACCAGCAAATGAGACGACGTATACCTACCTTTCCATGACCCGTCCGTCTATACATATATAAAGAAAAAGTGGGAGGTGATTGGCTCGTAGAATGGTGACGGCAATGAGAAGTCGATCCGGACGTCAAGTCGGAAGGGACGGGGTGTGTTTCGTGGTTTGGGAGGTACGCCTCCCTAAATGGGGTTCGAGGCAGCAGATGTGGTTTGTTAAAAAAAAAAAAAAGGCATGATGGGTATTCTTTTGTACAGAGTCGAGCAAACGACGTATGAGGGAGAGAGAGGGAGGGACCCCTCGCCCCGATTTTAGTTTCGGCTGGCGGGCATGTCGACCTTGCGGCCGAAGCGGGAGGCGACTGACATGTCCTGGGCGTTGGCGTTGGGCTCCCAGCCGACGCCGGGCTGGACGATGCGGCGCACGACGCGGCTCGGTGTCTTGAAGATGTGCGGGGGCGCGGCGCCCGTGTCGACGGGGACCGTGATTGAGATGTCGGGCATCTCGAGGCCGCGGACGGCGACGGCGCGCTTGGTGGCGGCGGGGGCGGGGGCTGCGGTTTGGCCGGGCTTGATGATGGCGAAGTAGATGGCGACAACGGCGGCGATGATGACGATGATGAGGACTGGGGCGGGTCAGCAGGCAATTCTGTTTTGGGTTCCCACGTGTCGCGATTGCGGTGAAGGCGGTTGCCGGGGAGGCGATTGCTGTAATTGCCGTGATTACGGCAAGATGGGCGATGTGGGCAATATAAGTGTGTAGGTAGCATGGACGAAATGTGTGGACTTACCGCAGATTCCCAGGCACCACCACTTCTTCTTGCGGGTCTTGCGGGCGGTCTCGACGGCGACGCCAATCTCCTGGTTGCCCTTGTCGAGGTTCTCGACGACCTCCTCGCCCTTTTGCTCGATCTGGGTGACGGCGGCCTCCTGCTGGACGACGAGGACGTCCATGTCCTGGAAGAGCTGGGCGAGCTCGACCATCTGCTGCTCGATCTTCTGGAGGGCGGCCTGGCGGTCCTGGACGGCGTTGAGGACGGCGTTGGCCTGGGCCTGGCGGCCGCTCTGCATGACGGCCTGCTGGAAGATCTGGGCGCCGGCGCCGGCGTCCTCGACGGCCTCGCGGACCTCGCGCTCGTCGGCTTCGGGGCGGACGATGCGGTACTGGCGGGCCATCTGGTCCTGGGTGCGCTTGCGGAAGGCGGACTCGACCTGCTGGTACTGCTGGATGGCGCCCTTGAGGCGGCGGTCGACGCGGCCGACCTGGGGGGAGTTGCGGGCGGACTGGCCGTCGGGGCTGGACTTTACGGTGCGGACGCGGTCGGTGAGGGAGCGGTACATGGTCATGGTCTCGGAGGAGAGGGCGTCGAGCTGGCGGGCGGTGGACGAGTTGGCCGAGGTGTCGGCGTCGGTGAGGGTGCGCTCCTGCAGCATGCGCAGCTGGTTCAGGTTGGCCTCGATCTGGTCGATGCCCTGGTCGATGGAGCGGCACTCGTTGAGGATGGCGTTGGGGTCGGACTGGCCGAAGCCGCTGGCGTTCTGGGCGAGGGATTCCATCTCGACGTTGGCGCCTGTTTCGCGGCCAAGGACGCGGCAAAGGTCAGCAAGTTCGGGGATCGCCAAGAGGCACGACGGTGTTTTGTTCGGCGGTTCAGTGCCGTACCGTATTGGTCCCTACCCATAGTTGGTCCTCTGTTCCCGCCGCCGTAGGGGGCCTGCTGAGGAGGGCCTCCGTATCCGCCGGAACCGCCATCGCCGCGCTGGTCGAAGGGGTTCTGGCGACCACCGTATCTACCCGAGTTTGTCAGTAATCCGCGTTCCGAGAGGTCGTACTCGTCGTCGTGGTCGTGTGTCCCGTCGGCTCCGCGGGAGAGGGAAACATACCCGTACTGCGCCATGATGTTAGTCTCAACGGATAGCGGTGGATCGATTCGTGTCTAGGTCAATGGAGGGAGGGAGGAAAGATGGGTATAAACAAAAATGGTGGGAAAAGGGGGAAAGAAAAAGCACAACAAGCTATGATGCAACGCAACCAGGCTGAAGCAAGTAGGATGTTTGTGCGAAGAAGGATGGGTGAAGCGCTGCAGGTACAAAAAACAACAACACAAAAAACAAAATCAAAAATCAAATAAAAAAAAGGATGCGGGTTCAGTGACGGGCAACAACGGGGAAGGATGTAGTGGGATTGGATTTTGTTGCTGTCACTCGCGTTCGAGACTTTGAAACTTGGGGAGGAAGGGGTGGGGGGGATGAGAGAGTGAGATAGGATAACAGCGGTAACGTCAAGGTGCGATTGATGGGAATGAATGCAAGATGGATGGATAGGGTGCAGTGAAGCAAGCATGCAGGGCGCGAGAGAGTGTGTGAGAGAGGGAGAGGGAGAGAGGGACGGGCGGGCGAAACACTAAAGGTTGCGAGGGTTGGGATGAAACACTGACACTCATGTTGCTTCTGCGAAGCGCCGAGGCTTCTTCCTTGCGCGACGGTGATGCGGGCCTTGCCTGGTACTGGACGAAACGACTCTTGTGTGTCTGTTGTGTATGTGTGGGTGTTGCGGGTTAATGAATCGTCCCAAGGGTCGTCGTGATGATGGCGCAGTCGGTCGGTGGCAGGCAGGCAGGCAGGCAGGCAAGTACGTAGGGAGGAAGGAAGGAAATTGAAGCCTTTGATGTGTTGATTGATTTCTTGTTTTTGGCAGAAGAGAAGCAAGCTGAGTACGGGCAAAGGGATAATAGTCGAGTAGGTAGAGTCGAGTCGAGTCGAGTCGAGTCGGGTCGAGTCGAGTCGAGAGTAGGTGGGTAAGGAGAAAAAAGGGCGGAAGACGGACAAGGGGGTGATGAGACGAAATCGGCAATGTTGTAGTGGCCAAAGTGACGGTCACGGACTCGGTACGTACTGCGGTGCGGGTACGTACTGCGTACCTAGGTACGGAGTGGTAGGTAGTAGTAAGGTACGAATAGCAGTGCAGCAGTCTTGTCTTGGGCTGGGCTGGGCAGGGCAGGGGGGTGGAACAAGGGACGTGGTATTCGTGTATACGTAGTAGTATCCGTAGATGATATACGAATAGCAGTGGACTGGACGATGTGGATGACGGGGAGAGAAGCGAGACGAGGGAATCCAGGCGGAATCCACAGACGGGGGGAATCCACAGACAGACAGACAGACAGACAGACAGACTGTGGGTGTGGCTTGAAGCGCTTCTTTGTAGCAGAAATCCCAATTGTCTTGTGCTCGGGGTGCCCCTGGCGTGCGTGCGGAATGATGGCCGTTTAGGTAGCCGTACTGGGTATGTGTGTATGTATGTGTGTGTGTGTGTATGTATGTAGGTATTGTATGTACACAACTGTTGTGTTGTGCTGTGTGCTGCGTCTTGTCTTCAGCGGACGGACGAGTCTGGGAAATTGATGGCTTGTATTCTTCGTGCCAAGGATAGCAAGTGTTTGTATCCGCAGGCGCGTGCGGTATGAGTCGGCTGAGTAAGACGACGACGAGGAGACGACGACGACGACGATGACGACGATGATGATGGTGAGTGCAGAGGTGAGATGAGACTCAGAGTGAGATCCGAGGTCCAGATGAGATTGAGTGTGAGTCCGTGAGTGAATGAGTGAGTGTCTGAGGTGTGGCGGCTTAGCAATGAATGTACAGGTGGAGGTGCCTTAGGTAAAGTAAACACTGACATTTCAGCGGGCGGCAGGGGCCACCAATGTAACCCAGGAAAGGAAAGGGGGAGCAGCTCTCACTCACTCACTGTATGTAAGTCGAAAGTGTTCGAGAATCGAATAAACTCGATGCAGAGACGGTTTTCCCGTCACCTTTTTTTTGTTTTTGTTTTTTTTATGAAGGAAGCTCGGGCTAATTCGTCTTTGCACACGGCGCAATACCTCTGCCTCTTATGCGCTGTCCTGTCAATGACCCGCCGATGCAATGCAAGGCAAGGCAACGCAATGCAAGACAGAGAGACCGCAGAGCAGAGCAGAGCAGAGCAGAGCGAAGGAAAAGGCTAAATCTTGGGATGCTGATTGATACGCCTGCAGCTATTCGCTTCGTCTGCGTGGCTGATTTGACGCCCCAACACGACAACGACGACGCGGCGGCGAAGGGTTCGACAGCGCAGCACAGCGCAGGGATGATGACGGCGGCAGCCGTGGGCCAATCGAGTCTGGATCTTCGGGCCTTTGTTTTGTCCCTGAAAGCGGGAGACGACGGCGTATCGTTCGCGGCTCGTGTGTGTAGGTATGACAGGTATGAGAGAGAGTGTGCGTGTGTGCGTCTGTCCCACCAACGGCCAATCAATCCCACCCTTTTCCCTTTTTCCCTTTCGCTTTCGGGTCGGAGGGGCGGGGGAGGGGGGCGTTTCGTGTTTCTCTCTGCTGCTTGCTGTGCTACACTATATGTGGTGTATTTTTGGTTGTGTTCCTTGTTTTTTTCTTCTTCTCTTCTCCTCGTGTGGATTCGGAACCCAAAACTCCTGCTGGAGAAACGACGTCGATCAAGTTTTCCACGTGGAATTTTTGTCAACAACCCGCTCCGGATGGGGGGGGCCTCTGGGTCAGACACGGAGGAAAGAGGGGAGGAGGCGACGACGACTGTCTCGATGCGAGCTTTTGTCGGTGGACGCTCTTGCGAGGAACGACGCTCGCGGCAACGCCTGAAGCCAAGACGGCGCCCTGAGCAGTGCTCTGGACTTCTGTTATATAGACTCGGGCGGTTTAGATGACGGGGGCGAGTGACGAAGGGGAAGCCTCCTGGGGAAGAATTGGGCAAAGATTGCAGAGTTCACCATCGTGACCGGGAAGCGGGAATCCGTGCCTCTTAAACCAAGCCTCCCCCATCTCCTCATCCCATCACACATGCTAGTTGGTTTAGCAGTCAATAGGACTGGCCAGCATCGCTCACCTCACTCACTCACTCACTCACTCGCCCACCCCCGCTCCCTTTCGCTCTTCAGCTTCCTCGTGTAGTGTAGGTACCTCGTCATCACACTATCTATCCATGTACCCTCTCGGAAGCACAGAAAGGCTAGCTCTATCTAGGCTGGCTATAGCTCGGCCACACATGCCGCTGCAAGCCCTCCTTCTTCCTTCTCTCCTCCTAGGCTCCTCCTCCTACTGCGCGCCGGCTCCCGTCTGCGGTATTTCGTGGGTAGCTCCACGCCCCAAGCTTGGCCCTCACAGCTCCCCCAGCTCCCCAGCTCCCCAGCTTCAAGCCCAGCCCAACCCAGCCCAGCTCAGCCAAGGTACCTTAAATAGACTAGGCCCATGCAAGCCCGTAAGCCATCCATCGTCAGCAGCCTGGCAAGTCTACGGTATGTATCTGTCCGTCTGTCTATCTGCCTGTCTGTCGTCTGCTCTCTGGCAGCTGAGGAATACCCGCAAAGTTAAAAAACAAAAACAAAAAAACCACAATGAACCAGAAACCCCCCCCCCCCCCCCCCCCCCCCCCCCCCCCCCCCCCCCCCCCCCCCCCCCCCCCCCCCCCTCCCCCGGCCATCTCGTCATCCCCAGTCCCACAGCATGTCCGGGGCGTTCGGGATATCAGCTGCCTGGCAGCTTACTATGCCCATCGAGAATCAGATGCCCACAACTACTACCCATCGCCGACGAAAGAAGCACAGCGCCCACGGGAAGGGGAGAGAGAGAGAGAGAGACAGGGAGAAAAGGGACAATGACGATCTCAGATTCTCTTCGCCAAGCGTACCCAACTCAAAAAAAAATTGCACTAGAAAAGCATTTCCTCGCTTTGTCGACCATGTAATCGGATAGTTCACAAAAAACAAACCCGACACAGCCCCTCCTCGACCGTTTCCCATCGCCTACCTATGTATGCGCCACCTCGTCCCATCTCTTGGAGCCAAACCCCCGCTTCCCTCGCGTGAAGCAGCCCCCCCCCCTTCAGCTCCAGGATGGGATGTCTTCTGTTCCTCCCTTGAGAAGACCGCACAACACTTATGTACCTACACTAGGCGGGGGGGGGGGGGCATTTCTCTCTCTCGCAAGCCGATGCCATGCCTTGACTACGTAGCCGGGAGGGACCAGGCCCGAGAACTCTTTTCCTTCGCCATCCTCCAACGGGGAATTAACCCCCTCCCTCTTCGCTAGTTTGCGCAACACCAAAAGCCAATGCTTCTCTAGGTACCTCCGTCTCGTTGCGCTCCTCACTCACATGCCCTGCGCTGCGGCTGCGCAGGGTAACCCGTCCTGAAGAACGGTGGTGAGAGGGAAACGAAACTGCGCCTGCTGCCTTTGCGTGCCCGTTTTGGGCCAAAGCTGACATGCGACCACACACACACACACATCACCGCCGCATTCCACCCCATTCCCTCCTCTCCTCAGCCTCGATGCCCACGGCGCCGCACCGCACAGCCGGCCCCAAGGGGGCAAGGGGGGGCAAGGGGAGAGCAGCGGTTGGGCTGTGTGCTGCCGAGCCCGCCCCAGGATCGTCCTTATCCTGGGTACCCAACCCGCATCGACACCGTCCCGGGGCCGGGACCAGGCAAAACAAACCGTGTGAGGGTCTTCTTTTTGCCTCCGGCCGCGTTGTCCGGTCCCCGCTCAGTTTTCTTTTTTCGCCGCTTCAATGCCTCCCCCTTCCACCCTTGGGCTCCCGAGAAACAAGTCTTATTTTGCCGAGGGGGGGGCCGGGCGAGACGTCGACATCAGACGCGAGGAATTATGCATACGCCGCTGGGCATTATTAAGCCAAGGCTTCCCCTCCCCCCCTCACTCGTCCGGTCACTGTTCTGGGATACCTATGTGACTTGTGTGTACGTGTGTATGCGTATGCGGTGTGCGCGTCTTGGACACCAGACGGAGCATGCCGTAAAGGATTCTCAATTCCAAAGCGCCAAAAGCCATCAGGGGGAAGCTTTCTCTATGCGCAACCCCCATCGCCCTGCCATGGCGAGTCGAGGTGAAACCCCCTCGCGTCTAAGCATCATGAAAAGAAAGAGGGGGGGGGACATACTCCCCCCGTTCCATCGCACCTTGAACAGTCGCACCCGATATTCGATACACAACACCCGAAAACCTTCCACACACACACACACTCCCTCTCTCTCTGCCCCTTCATGATTTTGACAATGACGTCGCGAATGATGAAAAAGAAAAAAGAAACTGAAGAAAAGGCCTCGTAAAACTCGTCATACCACGGCGTACGCCGAGACGTAGCTCACGCTCGAGTCGCCCGGGCCCGTGACCAGGCTGCTGCGCTGGTACTGGACGAACCGGAAGCGGTGCCGCCGCTCCTCGCCGCCCAGCTCCTCGAGCGCCGCCATCGTGACCCCGATCGGGTGCCGCCCGCACACCGTGTTCCCGGTCTGCTTGAGGTTGTCGTAGAAGGCGCCGTGCCGGCCCGTCCCGATGGCCTCGATGGCCAGGTCGTCCACCAGCTTGACCGTCTCGTGGATCGGCGGCCCCGCGGGCGCCCGCCCGTGCGCCGACAGCCTCTGCATCCTGGTCACGTCCCCGTCCGGGCAGTACACTGTGTAGCTGAAGTGGGACCCCCAGTGGCAGAAGTCGGAGCTGACGATGAAGGCGTTCTCCGGGTCCCGGAGGTACGGCGCGAGCCACTTGCCCACCTCCTTTTCCTCCGCCTTGTCGTTGTCGCCGACGAGGATGGGCACGACTGGCGGGAAGTTGTCGGGGGAGCCGAACGTCTGCTCGAGCCGGATCCAGAGGTAGGGCAGGTGCATCTCCAGGGAGTGCTCCTTGTCGTCGTTGACCACCGGGATCTCGGGGATGTTGAGCTCGTCGCGGAGGCGGGACACGACCTGCCGGTCCACCTTAAGGCTCCCCCACGGCGTGCCGTAGTTCGAGTACCCGGTGACGGCGCAGCCGGCGAGGTAGAACGTGTGGGAGGGCCCGAGCAGGAAGACGCGCTTGGCCTTGCCGAGGTCGAGGGCCTTGTAGGCCCAGGCGGCGGTCGCGCCCGAATAGGTGTAGCCTGCGTGTCTGTTCACGTCGTCGATGTCAGCATGGGGAGGCGGTCTTCTCGTCGTGTCTCAATGGTGCTACAGGGCGAGCTGGAGAGAGAGTGGAAGAGCGGGAAGACTGACGGGGCGATGATGACGCGGGCGCCGGGGACAGGAAGCCCTTGGCCGTCGATCTGGTCCGGGACGTCGGCGAGGAACTCGTCGAGCTGGTCACGGAGGAGCTTGGGGTCTCCCTCGTACCACGAGCCTGCCTTGCCCGGACGGCGCGTGTCTCTTTGCGGCATGGTATGAGGTGAGGCTTATCTTGGAACTCTTTTGGGACAAACGTTTTGTAAACAGGACAACGGATATGGTGACAGGAAGATGCTAGATATCTACCTACTACAAGCAGTTGAGTTGTTGAAAATAAAATAAAAGGGAAGAGGGAATGGCATGAAGCTTGCGTGACGTGGGGGAAGCAGGGAGATAGAGGCATGGTGACGCTCTCCTGCCCCGCACCAAGGTAATCAGGAAGCTTCGGGCGGCAGCAGCTCATGAGGGGCCGGAGGGGTAAGACTTTCCCCACACTGGCTGGCGCATCGTATTGATCGTTCCGGGCTGAGCCTTTAAGTTGTTGGCGCCCGTGGGCCGAGGCCGAAGCGGCTGGAAATAGTTTGGAAGCTAGTCTTATTTATTGGTACCTATTGGCTTACGAGTTACAGTTCGAGTTCCACTAGCTTTGAAGACTACTACTCACTGGTGCAGAATGGATTTTTCATGTGTTGTTTCCCAACCCATTTGAGTCGTTAAAAGAGGGATGGACTCTTGATAGAAGCCTTTGAGATCTTTGGGTTGCAATGAAACGCGTTACAGGGTGGTTAAGACCTGCTGTCTGAGCGCTTCGTTCGTAGGTATCTTGATTCGATGTGCTCCCGCTTGGGAATATGTATAGTATACTGGTAATGAATTCTTGGCTCGTTTCTCAAAGCTGTTGTTTCTCCTACATCTTAACTAACAACGGAGCGCTAATATATTTCATAGGCCAAAATCGCTTTGTTCTAGCTGGTAGAGTCCCTTCAAAAATCCACCCAAGACCCTGGCATGGTCACCTGCGGCCGTCCAACACTCTCCCAGAACTCGGCGGCAAACGCCTCGAACTCAGGCGCCCACCAGAGCCGCCAATCCCCCAGCCGCGGCCCGTAATCCAACCCGATGATGCGGACGGGCAGCCAATAGAGGTCGCTCCTCGGGTGCTCGTCGTCCACCATCTGCATCCACGACTCCCGCATCCGCAGCGAGCTCCGGACATGCCTGCGCGAGGCGGCTACGGCATCGGCGTCGAACGCGCCCTTGACCTCGGGCGCCGTAAACCTGATCTTGAGCGCCTCAGCCCTACCGTACTGCAAGAGGTCGACGTCGGCGTCCCTGAGGTCTCGCAGCCACTGCTTGAGCACGCCCCGAAAGACGGCATCCCACTTGCCCCACGAGAGATCAGGCGAGATCCGGCAGAGGGCGCCGCCGAGGACGGAAATCAGCGGCGTGCCCGTCCACACCGGGACGCGGTACCAGTCCCAGGGAGCGATGGTTTCTACCCCGTTCAGCTGCTCCCACTCGGCGGCTCGGAGGGTCTCGGCGAAGGTGTAACTCCAGCCTTCTGTCCATGCCTGGAGCCGCACCATCCATGTCATCTGCCCCTCCGACTCACTGTCGTTTCCGTCCACAGGCGCGCCGTCGTCTTCGTCGCGGCCGAGGCGCGGGTTGAACTGCATCTCGTGCGCGAACCGCTTCCCCAGCGCGGCGGCGGCGGAATGCACAAGTGAGAACCCGGCCTTGGCAGACGCGCGCACGTCGGCCTCTGTGATCACACCATCCTGGTTCAGTAGCCTCCGATACACGAGGACGTCCTGCGTCGTGAAGGCGCCGAGGCGGGTGGCCTCTGCCCTGTCTCGCAAGGGGAGATCGTCATATCCGGGGAGAAAGTTGCGCTGGAAGATGCGCAGCCAGTCGTCGGAGTAGGAGCACTCCGTCTCGAACTCGAACATGCGCTCGATGGTGAGGGTTGGGATATTGCTGCTGCGGGACTTAAAGAGAGAGATGAGAGCGTGGTGGGCTGAGCCGGGTGTCGGAGCGAGACTTTCTCGAGACTTAACGAGTTCGCCAAGCGGGCTCCTTTATTTGTCATTGGGTTAGTCCTTGCGATAATCGAGGAGGGCAGAAGAGGGAGGGGTAGCTTACTCTGATGACCCGCCGTTGTCGTCTATCAGATCTTCAAGGCCGAGATCGAGTAACGTTCGGCATACTTCAACTTGCCTGTAGTCTGTGGCGTACTGCGTGACCCTTAGTCTGGGAGTTCCCACATGTCCAACGACCGTTGTGACTTACGTATAATAGGTTTGAGCCCTTCTCGTCTCTATCAAGTGGCGAAGCCTCTCCTTTACTGAACATGGCCATCATACCTTTCACATCGCCCTTCTTCACAACCGCGAAGATGGCGCTGTGTCTCGACCTCACACCAAAAGACCGCAGACTCTGCTGCCAACCCCCTGTCATGCTCCAGCAGACCTGCATCTCCCAAACACTGCCCGATATCCACGCAGGAAGCTGAAGGGACAGACTCCATTCGCATCGGTCCCTGTGGGAGACCGTCGCGACCTGCCCCGTTGGCGTCGGCTTGTACGAGGGCAGTCTCGGGCCCCTCCATGTTGTTGTTGAGCGGACGATGACGTATTCCGTCTCATTCGCGCCATCTGACTCCTGGTGCATTGGGGCCTGGAGCTGTTTTGTTATTTTATCCAACTGGCTTACTACGTCCAGCGAAACCCGTCTTGCTATTCTATCTTCAAAATCTTGGTGTAGTATCTTCTGCTCGTTGACAACTTTCGCGGCCGTCTTTTCGGCGATCCGATCGTGAGACGCTTGCATAATTGCCCTGTCATACACAACCATGAGCATAGATCAATGGGAAGTAGGAGTATAATACAGTCTCATCCATACTGACCTGTCGTAAGCTGCAATACACATCAGCACCATCCCCACCGCCGCATCCAGCCTCCTCTCCAGCTTTTCCAAATCGCCCTTTCTCAGCGCCGCCCATGCAAGTCTCATCTTCCTCCTCGTCCGACTCTGTAAGCTCTGCTGCGGCGCTCTCTGTAGGCTGGACTGTAGCTTCCTCGCCATCTCGTCCACTGCTTTGCACGCCTTGTCGGCGTAGACGCCGCACGCCCTCACATGCTGAGCCAGAAGTCTCAGTCCCGGTTCCCCATACTCTTCTTCGCACCTTGACAGCTTTCCAACCATATCCTGCAGAACCGGACCGAAGGCTTCGAGTCGGTCGACGACGTCGTTGAGATCTGAAGGAAGGTCTTCGATAGAGTGCCATAAATCGATGGCCTTGGCGATACCGGCGCAGAGTTGGCCGATGGCTATGCCGCTCGAAACGGCGCCGAGGACTTCCATGAGAGGAAACGCTCAAACATGGAAAAGTCTATAGTGAACCGGCAAACGCGGAGAGAGTCGCAGGTGATCTGACTTGTTGAAGCTGTCCCGGTGACGAAAACGACAGAGGTGGAAGAGGCCAGCGAGGAAACCCTCCTCTGAACCGCACGGGACTGCTACTAGGGTGACAAGTGAGAGACACCCAATTGCCGTATGGTAGCGGGAAGGAAAAGCGGCCATTTGTTTTGTGACCTGGGTGACTGCCGGCAGATAACTATATGTCCAAGAGCCATTAGGAACACACAGTACTTGACGGATTGGCCCATCGATCCCTGTCATGCAGCTCCCACGGCACAGCGCTGTTCTCGGCGCCAAGCTCCATGTTGTTGCATTGTTGAATGGGCTGTGGCCAGTCATGGCCAGGACTTGGGGGAAAGCCGGATTGGCGGCTATTTACCGTCTACTTTTCCTAGGCTCATGGCAAGGGGCAAAGCTGTCACATATCATATTAGACCTGGCGTGCTGGCAGAAGCGCTCGATACACGCGTGGGTCAACTCAGATTCAAGCGGAAGGCGGATTTGCTCAGTGTAATTATACGGTAGACAACAGGGTCGTGATGTGCTACTAGGGGAAACGAAATGTCGAGCAGCCGGATGATTCTGCACGACGATCAGGTTCCGTTGAAACTTGATCATGTCGACGGCGAGAAAGAACGTAAAAATGGCCGAAATAACGATGAGCAGGAAGTACCACCGGTATAGACCACGGGTGTGCGGCGAAGCCGCGGCGCAGACTAAAGCGTGCGGCCAGGCAGAACAGGATTTTGCATGTACAGGAGCATAAACGGACTCGCAGGACTGCGAGCTTCATGAAGTCGGTCTTGATATGGCGCAGCGAGACAGCTAGCAGGTTCCAAGTGTTTAAGAGCGATCAAAGTACTTGAAGAATCGGCCCATCAATCCCTGTCACACAGCCCAGCGGCACAGCATAGTGGAGGGGACGGGCCTGGTGCCTCGGCGGCAAACTGCATATGGCTGCATGAGTCGTGCCCGCTCAGGACTGGCCAACCAACAGGATACTGATGTGCCAACAATTTTGGCCAGGGCCGGATCACCCGCCGCCCCAACATAGGTTGCGTGAGCAGGGTCAGCAGGTTGCTTGCGTACAGTAAATCGATAGTGGCTAAACAAAAATATATTAGTGGGATAGCCCCCCGGCAAACTATGCGGCTATCCGCTGAGTGGTGGTAATGCTGATCTTAAACCCTCCCAATCGATTGTTCAGCGTGCTGGTCTCCACTGCGCGATGTACATGAGGGCATCGCGACGGATGTATAATTCCGTCAAAGTGAACACACCGCCACAACCCTGATAAGCATGGCTCTGACTATGAGACAAAGACTCATTTCAATTCTGTCATTCTGACTACTAGGTAAAGCTATGTCCTGAGGCAAACGCACTGGCTCCCAAGGGTAAATAGTCCAGATATGGATACCCAGATCACAAAGAATTGAGAAGATTCCATCCGTTGACAGGCAAAAATATTGCGTCTTCTTTCTCAACCATGTATATGAACTTCTTACTTGGTTCGACATAGTTTGTTCAAATCCACCCAGGGGAACACCTGTGGCTAGAATACTGGTTCCCAGGTTGTTTCCAATCCCAACCTGAATTTGTGAGTATGATCGTATGAGGTAAAGGCTTGTAAGTGGGTGATATTGATGAGCCCGTATCCTGATAGGGAAGGTCATATGACAAGAAAGGCAATCGTTTGTGCCGCTTGATCCGAAAGCTGGTGTTGGTAATTAGTATGTAGCTGTTGGAAGTTGGCTGTTGGCTGTTGATATTTGACTGTTGGTTGATGAGGGACACCCCCATTCCCCCCTCGCTTTCAGCTAGTGTACCAAGCTCATAAGGACAGAACGCATTCATAAGATTACACACCTTCCTTACCAGGCACCAAACACAATCAGCTAGCATTTAGGTTCCATTCCATTTAGGAGACCCTTTCAACCATATAATTTGCCTATGCCTCCTATTAACAACAGGTAGAGACGAAATATACTCTTCATAGATCATTCTACTAAGCTAGCTTTATGACCCTCTATCTCAGTCTATCACCCTTTGTCATCAACTACTGGCGGGGTTATCATACTCTTCACGCTGTTGCGCCATGCTCATAAATCCATTCCGACCATGCGAGGGTTCGCCAATCTTTCAGGAGGAGTATCGCACCAACTACAAACCAAAGTTCATTGACTCCTGGTCCGGCCCCCAGATTGTGGCTCCGGATACTCCATACGTGGCTGCAGTGGGACAAAATCGGTTGTACTTCCTTGACACCCGGTTTGATCCCGAGACTGCAAAGCACATCAAGGAACAAATCGAAAGGGCGACTATCGTGGGCCCATACGACGTTATCAAGATAGACGAGATCGCGGCTACAGCAGAAGTCAGAAATGTCCAGACGAATGATACACTGTTTGTCTTTGACCCCATCTACGCCAGGGTCCTGTTCGCGAAAGGAATCAACAGGCGCAACCCAGCCCTCCAACTTCCCGAACACGAGCCCTCTGGGGATTGGCTGGTGACTTACGATGCCAGCCATCCGTTGACAAAATAGATAGGATCCTGCTATAGTTACGGCTGTACTACTCCTACAGACTACAGAAGGTAGACAAATAACAACTGTAACGTCTGTTACAACTATACGGTCGACAACGAGTGTGATCAGGCGATGAGGAATGGGATTGGTCATTGCCTTCCACTCTTTAATAAGGGGTTGATGCACCAAAGAAAGATGGAGAATATGAAGCTAGTTACTATCGACAGATGAATGACTTTCTCTGGAAGTAGGATGCTAGTGGAGGGGGCAGTCTCAGGTATCTGATGCTTATTGTCTAGCTAGTGTGTCATTCTAGTGTATTTCATAACACAATGAGAGAAGGGTAGGTGTTGATAGTGAGTGGGAAAGGTTACAAGGCAATCTATTGTGAAAGGATGGGATGGTGGGATGGTTGACAGTCGAAACTCTCAAGCAGGGGAGGGTATAATCGCGATACAAATAGGACCAACACAGTCATTGCAGAGTAGACAGGATAAGCAATACACGCAGTCACTAACGCATCCTAACTTTTATCTTTATTACGTGTATACACATCAATATTTCAGTGATTTATCTGTTAATATTCTCCCTTTCCCTTTCTTTCAGATTAGGTCCGAAAATCACTATATCTATATAAGTTCTGTACCGCTCATCGGATATCGCTTTGCTGGAGCTGAAAAACAGGCTGGCGGAATATTACGGCCTTTCATCGCCGAATTTAACACCCTTGCTAGGTCCAGTAAGACAGAAGGCAACTGCAAAGACGCCTAGCTGTTCCGTCATCCTTGTTCCTATTGAGTAAATCGGCCAATAAGAGAGGGTTGGACCAAGTGGCGAACACAACAAGGCAACACATGCTCATGCGGAGTCATGGCTATTCTGTTTCCTGATGATTCTCATGCTACGCGATATACACATATGAGGATATCGTAACACATCTATAATCCCGTCACATTGAAGACAAGCCTTCAGAATCAAAACACCGTGATGCCTCAACTGTCAAGGCCGCTTGTTAATAGGAGCACCGATCAATTGTTATCATTTGAACTACTCCATGCATCTCTAGTCCCTATCGCACACAGTGAAAATGTGACCTGATTTTCCTGTATCGCCGAGCTGCCCAAAACAGTGCGGCAAGAGCCACAAATTCCAGAAAAGATATAAGGGCAAACTCAAGCCCTCGCATTTGCGGAAACGATTCGTGCGAAGAACCATTGAATTGCAGCCCGAGACTTGGGATCGGCTCGCTGCCTTGGGATGGTTGCAGGTACATAAAGTGATGGAGGTCACCGATGCAGTCTCCAACAGTTGTTGGTTTGAAGCCCCTGTCAACAAAGCTGCGCAACAAGCCACCCACGCCGAGGGCCGTTTGTTCAGTATCTTGCAGCCGAATCAAGAAAGCTTCTTTTTACGGATCCGCAGACTCCAGATTCTCGAGAAGAAACGCAGATGTTGAGTTGAGATTCCGCTCGGGGTCGTCGTGTAGACCATCCGGCCCGATACCAGGGAATACAAGTCGTTGGCCGTCGAGGGTCAACTTCTGCACGCAGCCATTTCGCATCGTGCAATCTGTGGGCGACCTCAAGTACATGGGACGGATGCCGCTTGGGGATCTTGGTGAAGCGAAGAGCTTGCCTATCTCCTTGCGGGCTTCAGCTAGTGCATGCCCGCTCTCGTCATAATTCCCAGAACTGCCGTTACGCAACCCGGTCATAAGCCCTATTAGATGAGCATCCTCAAACATTCCTCCCACCATTGAATCCCAGTAGCTGGAATGGGGTTCTTCCATAAGCCACAACGAGGGATCAAGGAAGAAGGTAGCGTTTGCTTTGATTTGGGCGAACTCATGCAAGATATAGCTTGTGTAGAACGACGGCCCATCATCGAATACGAAAGCGACAGTTCCTGATATCTAAGAAGAGGTCAGACTTAGATTCTTGCCTGGAACCACTGATAAGCTCACTTTGCATTTGCGAATTACCACCCCGTGTTTTGACACGAAGGGACGCTGGGTAGCTTGTTTTGTTGAAAACATGGGACTTTCGGGGTGGCGGAGCATGCGGTATCTTTAACTTTGGGTTCGGAAAGCGTGTCGCCAAAGATGTTAGAGTAATGTATGTAGAGAACGATGAAAGTGATTCAACTTATAAGTCTAAGTTCCGGATTCCAATCGGCCCTGCCGTGATGGCATGGACTTGGTACGGCAGATGGAGAATTCCAGAGATGTTCATGAACTGTGCGCCAGTCGTTATCCTTGGGCAAGACCAAGACGCAGACGTGCCTGATGAGGATTTGGTAGCCAAGTTTGAAGCGGCACCTCTTATATTTGAAGCCAACAACGGGGACGGTTACTGGGCTCTAAACAGAGGCAGCTGCGTCAAGTTCCCCGAGCCAGGAGATTCTCATGTCGTTGACGATGAGTGTTCATTGGATGAATCTACCATGTTCACTAGGAATTGTGGTTCGGGCATTACTCTGGCCAACATGCGCGCTTGGCCGAGGTTGCCATCGAATTTGGAGCTGTTGCTTGGATGGATAGTAATTGTTGGAGGAGTGGTTGCAGCTCGCTCTTACCTCAGTCGCAAGCCTGATATATGGAATCACCTAGCAGGATTGAGGCGTCATAGATACGAAAAGTGTACCCTAGTTTAGTAGTCTCAGATCAATCTCAATTCTTCAGCGTGCGTTTGATTCTGCCCCCCCCCCCCCCCCCCCCAAGCGCTGGCGCGTCTGGTTGAAATGACAATAAATGTAGGCTTTTACATCCCTAAGTACTTAGACTTTCGTAACGGTAGAATCATCTGAAGTAAACCTAAGCTAGAATATATGTAATAATCCAAATAAATAGCTAGTCTACTGAACTACTAAGAGATATTATTTTCTCCCACAAGCAGATATGTTTATAATGCACAAAAGGCAAGCGCAAGGGGCTGGGGTTTGCTGCGGTCAGGTATTGATCCGATGGCAACTTTCCTGCAGACAAATACCCGAGGTCAACACCGAATAGCTTGCGTAGCTTCTTTACAAGAGAGAAATAACCTCAGAGTTCGAAGGGTAAGGCACATGTTAACTGCACAATAGCTATGAAAGCCTGTATTCGAGTGCTACGTCGTCCATCTTATTAACAGGTGCTCTCGAGACCATACATGACCGGGTTCTTGCTGCTAAATAACGTATATGTAAATTATGTTTAAATATATCTGAGTTCTTTCCGATTTCCATCTTAGTTTTGCTTTATTATTCTTGTTATACAATTGAACAACGACATCACATCATCGCACAGCCACTAATAAATCAGCACTAGGTACTTTGGGATTGCTCAAGGTTGCGGCTAAATACTTGGACCTCGGCAATAGGGGTAGAACAAGCGTACAGTATTCGACCGACCTCACAAAAAGAACTGAAAAGGTTATATTTGTTCGTACGACAGCCAAGGCCTGAAGTTAGAAGGTAATTGATGGGAGGTGTATCTCTGTTTGACACTATCTTTGTTTACCCTGGTAATGTATGCTATTGGACTCTTATAAGAGAGTCTATTTAACACTATATGTTGGAATATCATTCTAAATACGATTTGTATGTATGTATTAGTAACCTAGAAGGCTATTTAAGGGCCAACTTCTGGCCATATAGACTTAGAGAACACAAGCCTTTTATATTGACAGCATGCGTACAGAAGTCTTCATCAAGTCCTTCTAACACCATACATTATTTTTAATACTATTCAGCCACATTCTTAATCCTGTTTAGACTGCTGCATCATGGTGAATAATGAAGAAGCTAGGAACATAGACGCTCTGGCATTGGGGAAGAAGGCTATCACGGGCCCATCGAATCGAAGCTGTACACAGCATAGTTATGCCAGGGCTTTCTAGCCCAACTGATGATAGGAAAAAAAAAACACTCAAACTAGTAGAGAAATAAGAAATAACATCCAGAAATATGGAACCACGCCGTGCCCTTTACCAAACCACGCCTTCTTATCTTCAACCCCTGTTTAGCCTGATGCATGACTACGTACACCTATAGTTGGACTTGCACAAGCAGGCAAGAAGAGAAACACAGTTGATGTACACTTGCATTGCGTGACCCCACAGTGCATTCAGCTGCGCGTATAAGGCCATACTCAATCGAATTCATGTCGTGGATTGGACAATCCCCGCCTGCCGCCGTCAGCACTTGACCCCTTTGGGAAGACTCACTTCTCAGCTGTTGAAATCAAAGGCAGGCTGTGAAAAAAAAACTGCCTGAATAAATACATGATAGACCGCTATGCCCATTCTTTCTATGGACTCATTCTCAATTGACACCACCTGGTCCCAACCTCCACAAGTCGTCGTCTCTGCAGCTGGTGAAGATTGCACATGATGTCGAACGTCTATATACCACCCACGGTCGAAGAAGGCCCCCGCGAAGACAAGGCTGAAAAGGGTGATCACAAAGGCGGAGAGGACTTAGACTACGAGCTTGAGCGAGCCAAGCAAGAGTATGCCCGCCTGAAGGCCTCCGAGAAGATCTCCACTGGAGCAAAGACGAGAGAAAAGGACGCCCGTTCGACCCCCAGTACATGGCGCGGAAAGGCACCGAACGATCGACACATTCATGATGGCGCGGAGAAAATCGATACTAGTATCAGGTTTAAAGACGCTGTCGGGAGGAAGTTCAGGTTTCCCTATGAATTGGTCAAAACCTGGTCTGTAAGTTGAGGCCAAGAAGCGTCTTCGTCATGAACTCTTCCTGGTGCAACAAAACTTACAATAATAGGGGATGGAGGAATTGATCAAACAGGCGTTCATTCACGTCGACGTGATTGGGCCACACGTACAGCAGGGTCAATACGATCTCATCGGCCCAGAGGGCGAAATTGTGCTGCCTGCTGTCTGGAACCATTATGTTGAGCCTGGCTGGGCTATAGAGATGAGAATGTGGCCGATGGATAAGCCGCCACCTCCGAACAGAGATCCGAGATTCCCGGGTTCTTCTGCAGGCATACGGTTCGGCATGCCTCCACGCCCAGGAGGCCCAGGAGTTTTTCCACCACCACCACCACCAGGCCGAAAACCCGACTTCAAAGGGTCATCTAAGTCGTCTGCCCCGGCGCCATATGCCAACTCTCATCTCGTGCCTCCGCCTGCACCGACCGGTGGACTTGCTCCACAAATAATCAACGTCGAACCAGCTTCCGTTAAAAGAAAATCAAAGCCGAGTGGATCGAATATGCTTTCATGGATGGTAGGAGCAAAGCCCCCCAAGAAGAAGTCTTCAAAAAAGCACAATTACGTGGCATCATCTTCAGGAGGAGAGTCACCGCCACCGACGTTAACCTCCAATCTTGCAATTGTACCACGGAGGGGGCCTCGTCAATCAACACTCGCGAATGAGATGATAAGTAATCCTCCAGTGCTTCGAAATCCCACTGACCGGTCCCTCAATCTTCGCTCTAAGAACAAGCATGCAAAATCGATGCGCTCCGTGTCATCGTCGTCATCGTCTTCGACGACATCATCCAGCTCATCCTCAGGGAGTTCGTGGAGTAGCGTATCTAGTACTGGAGCAATGACTGTGGAAGATGCCCGCAGGTTAATATCGCAGAGAGGATTGATTGTTACATGCGCTGTCTCAAGTAGACCGCTACGACGGCCTACGACCACCATGCGTGTATTCAAAGCAGCCAGCACCCCGCCAGATGTACTGGAACTAAGCGCGGCTCGAATATATCGTGATGGATTTGAGAAAATGACTTTCACTACGCTGGAGCTAGTGAAGCAGCGTGCTATGCGTAGCCCTCCAAGCAAAGAGCAAAGCCAACCAGGCGCTAGCACCATGGCATGGGAGTAAGTCTGGAGTCCCTTGGGCCTCAAAGCTTTTCTCGACTGACAAAATTGCGGCATAGACATGTGACGAGACCTGTTATGAATCTGCAAGAGTTCGAGGTAGGCGCTGGGCCCGAAGAATGCCTTGATACACCCTAACTGATAGCTCAGGACATTGCGCGATACTGCTTTGGAGCCGATGATGCTGTGCGGAGTGCCGTGGATCAGCTTTTTGTTTCCATCAGGAAGAAGAAACTAGATGAAGAATGGTGCATCAGACCTGGAACAGTCTTGAGATGTGACACGAAACCAGGCGAGAAAGTTCCCGCGTCAGTCATATTTGTTTCGGTGCCATATCTGTACGCAGACTCTTTCAGAAGCACCGTGAAAAAGTACCAAGGGAGCGAAAACTGTCTGCCTCGCCGCCTACATGAAGCTTTGAGCCAACTGGGTTCGACAGAACAGGATAAGAAGCAGCACTTCCATCAAAACGAAGGACGGGGCAAAGATCAAGTTCTTTGGATTGGTCAGACATGGATCCTGCTTAGTGACTCCCGTAAGTCTTGTCAATTTCCCCAAACAACTACGCAGCTAAACATGGGGTCCAGGTCTTATAACCTACGGCACTGTCCCTAGGGAAACCCTGGAGGGAGACAGTATCGCCATAAGGGGCCAACAGTCGAATAACGAAAAGGAAGACCGTGTCATTCAGATCATGGATGAAGATCGAAGGCTCTTTTATTTACCAGCAGATAAATGCAAGAGCTTCTATGTGAGTTTAGATCTCCCTCTTTCGATTCAATGCATGATCCGGAATATCCAGACCAATTAACGTCTCACGGGCAGGAGCTGAAAACATCTGTCAGAGACAAAATGAATGGGCTCGGACAGGACCTAAACCATTGCGACCTGAACTTCACTCTGCCTAACGACGAGGTGCTAAATGCCTCAAGGTGGTCTAGTTTGTTGAAACACGGGGACATTCCCATAATCAAGGTGTCTCTCAACTTCTATTCCGAAGATGAATCAGACACCAAGTCCAGCGTCGTGAGCACCAGGAGTAGCAGGTCCTCCAAGTCCTCCAGCACAAAAGGGGGAAAAGCCAAATCAGACACGTCTTTGGACCTCGACGACAACGCCAAAAGCACACAGCAGGGAATAGATGATGCAGTGTCGAATGCGAGCAAATTGTTTGGGTTCGACTGGCGTCATTCGAGACAAAAGTTTGTAGACTTTACAATGGCTGAGAATGCTGCGCCCAGTGAGTTTCTCAAATTTGATTTTTGACGCGGGATCCAGTAGACTGAGTTGTGCGTGCAGATTTGCCGGACGACGTTCCCAAACTGAACAGCAAAGTCCCTCCATTTTTCGACTGGAAGCCAAAAACCGGTGCTGGGATTGCGCAAGCTACTGCAGACAGGTTCAGAGAAAGATTGGGTGAGGTTGAGACGGATCTCTTGCAGCTTTACAAGTACCAGCACTCGAAAACCAACATTGCGATACGACAGGTCTACGATGCTTTTGGGGCCAACATCTACGAAGAAGCTGCGCATAACAACTTCGTTGACTTCTGCCACAGACGACGTTCACATATGAAAGATTTTGAACTTACTAGCGGCCCCGGGACGTCGAGCACCAAGCTAAGCAGACTTGCAGAAGACTTCTTTAGCGTCTCGATCCCGGCTCTTGAGGCATTCGTCGTATCCGAATTCAATTCATCACTTACGTTGAAGTATTTTGGTGCGCTTTTGAAAGTTGTAGTGGTGAGTTCTCGGAAGTATTTCGGAAAAGAAGAACAGCTGTAACTGAAATCATCATAGGATCCAACTTCAAGTGAGCTACTACAGAAGTCAGACGATGACACGGAGCCACATGAGACAATCCACTCAGAAGACAAGTCAAGACAGAAATGGGTCGTCTCCAGAAAACTGATCGAGCAAGCAGACCTGCGATTTATTCTTGGTCTCAGCACAGACAAAGCGAAATGTCCTGATTGTGAACGGGGTGCAATCTATGCCAATTTCGAAAAGGGCGTCTCGCACCTTCGAAAAATGCACTTAGTAGGGTCAAAGACGGACAGAGTGCTTCGAGACTACCTTCTTCCTCTGCCCGCCGCCCTTACCGAGCGACTTGGCGAAGAGCTCTGCGAGCTTCTTGTCGCTAGCCGCAACATGCTGGCATCTACACTCCGAAAGCTGTTGGCAATACAGAGCGGAGTAATCCATGATGACGAATTCCGAGGCTCGGAACGAGGCATTCCGTATTATCTTGTCGATGCGTTCAAGCTTATTGTCCTCTTTGTCTGTGCATTACCGGAGGCACTTCATGAGCTACGATGGTTTTACCACGACTTCGACTACAATGCGCAGGATCTGACATCCAAAAAAGCCCAAGCGCAGAGGACTGCAATGGAAAGACTCGTAGAGGTGACAGGAGACCTGATCCGGAAGGCGGAGCGGACACTCGTATCGCCTACTGGTCTAGCCGAGGAGAGCAATGCGGAACATTTTATGACATCTGTTGGGCTTAATTATCTGTCACTCCAGATCATGTCTAACCTACTGCGAAGGCCTGTTCACAACAGGAAGAAGGTGTCAGAATTGTACGCATCATATGCGAAGAACCTTGTGAGTAAAAGTTTTCGAAGGGCACATTTTCACCTCAGTAAGAATGAAAGGGTTGGAAGGATGAGACTAAACCTTTTGTGAATGCATAGGGATCTCAGATTCAACGCAAGCCTGGCAAGAGGCAAATACCTCGGATTGGAGCTCTCAGTAACGAGTTGAATCTCCTGAAAGATGTCGTCGAACTACAGAAGGATTACGTTGAAAGCTTCTACGTCTTGATAATGCCGGAAACGCTCCACCCATCGCTGGCCAAAGAGCTGGATAGAGAAAAGCTTTTTGGAATCGAGAGCGAGCTCCTCTCAGAATTACTTGATACGGTAAAGCAAGAGGATGAAAGCCTTGATGTGACACTGGAACTCTGCAATGCGTTAAAGGGACTCACAAGCGAGTTGACCGAGATCATGGCGGATGATCAGGGACGAGCCGTGTTCGTTTTTACCGTCGTAACTGTCACGTTCTTGCCTCTCAGCTTCGTGGCATCGTATTTGAGCATGAGCGGCGGGACAGATGGCCTCGGGATGGAGTGGGGTGACGTACAGGCTCGTTTTTGGATGGTTGCGGGGCCTTTGACGGTAGCTGTTGCTGTGTTCTGTTTCTACATCGCCGGGAGAGGAACGCTTGGGAGGCTCCTCTCTGGGACGACACGCTACGTAGTTACGAAAGACAAGGATGGGGATTCTGATGATGAAGGGGATGATGACGCTTCCTATGATGTGGATTCCGAAGGTTCAACTCGAAGGGAGAGACGTGGCAGCAGATGGTGGCCGAGGTGGAGTTTCAGAGGCTGGAGGAGGCGAAACTATTCCTCAAGCAACTCGGCCTCTACCTCTAGCTCGTCTAGCTATATTTTAGATGATTGAAATAGGTATAAGACGGTGGCCTTATTAGTCGAAAACTTGGGCTTAACGTTATCGGGATGATGCAAGTGTTGTGCTGAGGGAAGAACTCGGGTCCTAAATGGCAACAGAGAGGCTTGTTTTTGACCAACATTATCGCCCTTATATTGTACAGTTGCAGAAGAGTGCACCTTCATCCAAGGATGAAGGAGAAACCGGCTTTCCTTTAGCAACCTGCAATGATATTATGGCCACAAACACGAAGCATACTCAGGATACTTCCCCGGCGTCCCATAAATCTGACTTAACTCATCACTCAACATTTGCGGTCCCTTTAGAAAGCCCTCTCTCTTCGCCGAGAAAATGTGCCTCTTGAGCGCCACGTTCCACGCAAAACTCGAGTGTCCAACGCCTCCAAATTGCGCCGCTCCTAACATGACCAGAAAGTCAATCATGCCCTTCTGATCCCACGTCAACGCCTCCAACCTGATCCGGTTCCCCGTCAGCAGGCCCTGCTTCGTCACGACGCGCACTCCGCGCGGCTCCGCATCTGCTTTGAGCATCGCCACCTGCGTCTCATTCCCGGACGCGACGTACATGACTGACAGATCCCACCGGCTCGCCTGGTCGAAGAACGCGTCCTTTTGTTTACCGTACTCGGACCACTCCCACATCGGGTCCGCCGGGTTCCAGCTGTCGAGCGCGTCCTTCTCGGTGCGCAGGTGCGCGCCGAAGAAGTGCCGGTCGATGCTGAGAATCGTGGCGCTCGCGAGTTGTCGCACGTCCGCGCGGAACTTGAGGATGTTGCCAAAGGTCGTCGCGAAGACCTCGCCGTCGCTGTTGATCGGGTACGTGAGGTACGACCGGCCGAGGTCCACCATCATCGGGCCCTCGGTGGGGCGCCCGGTCGGCGCGACGCCCGTGGTGTTGTCGATGTCGTCGAGCCACCGGTGCAGCTGAGACCGCCATTTTTCCGGGTGCTGGATGCCCGTGCTGGGGATGTTCTCCTCATCGACGAGGGATTCCGGGAAGAGGCCGAGGGACCACGTCCGCGCCGGCCCGAGGGATTCGTAAACCTCGTCGGTGTCGTTGTAGAGCCGCAGCTGAGGGCACGAGAGGTGCAGCGAATCGATAAAGTGTTGCCTGTCGAAAAGGTACTCCATCTCACGTCGCCGCCCTGTCCGGATGTGGGAGATGTCGGAGTTGTTGCGCTCGAAGATGCGCGGCATGACCAACGAGCCCCCGGCCAGCATCGTGTATCGCACGCAGTTCAGGATCGAGTTGCGGACATTTCCGATCCCGCCGACATTGTTGTCGCATGTAAAAACTACCTGCATCGCCTTCCCCGTGTCCCATTCCGTCTTATCGCACACTGCCCGGATGACGTCCGAATTGACCGGCTCAAAGTCGAATATATCATGGTGGGACGGTAGTGGAATCCATGGCACAAGGCTCGCGTCCATCCCAACCCGGTCGCAGTGTAGTTGTTCACGAAACACCCACAAGAACAGGAAAAAGACGCCCACCATAGCCGTATTAGTGAAGCGGCCGAAGCGCCGTGCCGGGTATACTCCGATGATGCCCATTTTGTGGTTATTGTGGGTAGCCTCTCAAGCGGATCCCCAAAAGAAGGACTTCAGGTGAGGGTTGATGGATCTTTGGATTTTCCCACGGGGGACGGTTCATCCCTTACGTGCCAATGCAGCATTCCAGAGCATCTCAGAAAGGCTGTGACACCCCCCCCTTTCATGACTAGACACGGCTCGTCTGTCTGGTGGAATCCTGTCGCGTTTACTTAAATGAGGATGGAAGTTTAGCTGAGTTGTCACTGTTGTAGATACCACCGTCACATCAATACATCGGCTCAAGGTGGTCAGACCGCTCGGATACTGCATGATTCGGGATGGCCTTCAAGAGATGCTCAGAAGAGCGAAGCAACAACGAAAACGCTTAGTTTTTTCAAGATGTTTAGTTTTTCACATATGCTTAAGACATCCAGCGTCGGCCACAGTTAGATAGGCAGGCTTGCGTTAGGGCGGGCTGACTGCATGCGGCCAAAACTGATTGCGAAAGTGAGGCGAGTGGAAATGCATACATGCGGGTGTTTCCGTATCACTTTTTTCAATTTCCAGATTGGGTTAAGGGGAAATCTCAAGCAGTATTGTTTAGCATTTCTCAAAATACGGGCTTATATGCGCCCTGATCTTGACACTTTCAATATTGCGACATCACCTGCAGAGTGACATGGCAATCAGTTTGTGATTGGCACAGCAGTGCGCCTTCTGCACAAGGACGCAGACCAGAATACGTAAATCAATTTGCCAGCGGTAAAATAATAATAGAGAAGTGGCTTGTTAAAAGCGAGCAGTTTCCGAGCCCATGGCTCGGCAATCTTGGGGTCCCTCCGAAAATTCCCAACTTGGACCTCACATCTTCCGCGAGGATTACTCTCTCTGCCATACAACACCCATCTTCAAACCATTTAACCTTCGACCTTGAGTTAAATACGAGCGCTATGACGTCCGAAATGACCTTGGGTCTCGATTCTGAGATCGAGCCACCGACCGTCAACAAATCTGATTCGGAGTAGTCTTCCTCTGATGATGATGATGGTGATTCTGACGCTAATGAGAGCTCATATGGCACGCTGGATATTGAACAGTCGCCCTTGGGACGACTCTTCTCGGAAATTTCAAGTCGTAAAGACCCCCCTAGCGAGACCGACCTTGCCAAACTCCACGAATTGCTTATCGAGGACAATTCGGGAGTTATGACTCGGTATGCCAATCGTGAAACGGCCCTCCACATTGTAGCTCGATACGGATTTATCGACGCCGCGAAGAGACTTATCAAGGATGGGGCGAACATCTCGGCGAAAGATGGAGACAAGCGACAGCCTTTGCACAGAGCCTGTTTCGAGGGGCACACCGAACTAGCGGAATTGCTTATAAGTAACGGAGCAGACGTTGAGGCCAAGCAGCAGTCCCAGGCCACTCCTCTCGACGAAGCCTCCTGGAAAGGCCATATCGATATCGTCAACCTACTTCTCGAAAATGGAGCCAAAACCCAAGTCACGGACAAGGACGGATGGTCTCCTCTGTATACGGCAAGCCGATATGGCCACTCAAAGATAGTGCAGCGTCTTCTTCGCGAAAACAATTCAAATATAAATGGCAGCAAGAGCGATAGCAGACAGACTGCGCTGCATACAGCCATCGAACATGAACACGCAGAAGTTGTTTCTGTCCTGATCGACAATGGAGCGAACCTTGAAATCAAGGACGAGAATGGACGCACTCCTCTCCTTTCAGCAAGCATAGAGGGTTTCTTGCAGGCTGCAAAGCTGCTGATCGCTGGGGGTGCAAACTGCAACGTTCAAACGGACAAATCTCAATCCACACCTCTCATAGCTGCTAGTAATTGGGGTTACCAAGAAATAGTCGAAGCCCTCCTTGACCCCAACAACCCCAATGGCCGAGCAGACATCAACATTCCAGATAGGAGTGAAGGGACTGCTTTACATGCAGCGATTATTGGAAAACACCCCAACGTTGTCGAGTTGCTGCTGAAGGCGGAGGCGCATGTGGACCGGAAAGACGGTGATGGACAAACAGCTTTGCACTTGGCCGGCGAATGGGGCAGCGAGAGCGTTGTCAAGTTACTGCTGGATGCGAATGCGTATGTGGATTCGAAAGACAACAATGGACGAACGGCTTTGCATCTCGCCAGCGAGAAGGGCAACGAGAGCGTTGTCGACTTGCTGCTGAAGGCGAAGGCTAAGGTGGACCTGAAAGACGATGATGGGCAAACGGCTTTGCATCTCGCCAGCGGCGACCCAAACACAGATCGGTCAGAACTTAGTGATCCGAACCCCAACAACTTGAACACAGAGCCCCAGTCTGGCCAGTATAGTGCCGTCATTCAACATCTACTAGGCAACGGGGCAAATCCAGGGGCCCAAAACAAAAAGGGAGAGACGGCCGTACATCTTGCTGCAGCATACGGCATATCTGACAGACTTAAATCACTCTTGTACTGGTGCAAGGAGGGGGATCTATTGGTCCCAAACGGCGAGGGCCAGACCGCACTTTACTCAGCCTTCAGAGGCAAGCAGCCGGAAACTACCATGGCAATACTTCTCGAATCAGACATGCTGAAGACTGTTGTGTTTAGCGCAACGGTTACGAAAGATGAAGCGACGAAGGATGAAGTGACGAAAGATGAAGTGACGAGAGATGAAGCGACGAAAGTTGATGAAGTGCTCGATTGGGCCGCGGGAAATTCAGAAAATCACGGTATTGTGAAGTTGCTTCTCCAAAAAGGGTCGAGAAGAAGGGGGGCAATACCTGCTGCTGGGTCCGAAAACTGG
The DNA here is from genome assembly GCA_030867305.1 of Colletotrichum zoysiae. NCBI lineage: Eukaryota > Fungi > Ascomycota > Sordariomycetes > Glomerellales > Glomerellaceae > Colletotrichum > Colletotrichum zoysiae. The sequence goes on along the minus strand of MU842987.1, from coordinate 56,690 downwards.
GGTGCAATCGGCTGGGCGGCTCATGAACAGCATGCGCGAGCACTTTCGCTGCTCATCTCCAAAGCATCTAGGACCGCCGATGAAGCCAAGAAAGAGCTGGAATTAGCCCTGAAATCCACTTTAGAGAAGTTGGCTGCAAACCCAAACGAGGAGGCAGCGGGCGACGAGCTTCAGCAAGTGCTTTGGTTGCTCATCACCGCCTCTCAGTCGACGAAACCGATTATTGGCGCAATGAAGAAGGCCTTGAAGTCAGTACAGGAACTCCAGAGCCAGCCGAAAAGATTGTTACAGCCACCGCAGAAACAACCAAATCCGAGTACCAAAAAAGCTGTCAATGAACGTCAAGGTCAGGACAGCAACAACAACAACAACAACAAAGGCGGCAGCGACTTGCAGAAGGGCCATACTGCGGGCGGAACCCAACCTAGGGATGAAGATGTAAAAGGTCTTCAATTAAAGCACTTGAAGGCTATTGAAGACATACTCAGCCAGCCCCCCTTTGGCGTGGCGCAGATATTCAGCGACAGCACAGAGTACCAGTTACCACAGCCTAAGGAAGACAGCAACATCGGGAAAGTTCTAGGAAACTTCAAGGCTACCATTGTGCAATTCTACAGGAGCAAGGGTGTTTCTGCAACGATACAAGTGCACCATCCATTACAGAAGGTGATTTACGATCTAGGACCGACGGAACTCATGCAAACGGCCACGAATATGCAAAATACCATTGCCAATCTAGGCAGGGAGGTTTCCGAAAAGGGGCCTGCGTTCACTTGGATTCATCTACCATCAACCAACGTGAGTAACGTACTTTTTACGCTTAGATGACGTTGTTAACTTGGGACAGATGACCTGGATGAATGTGAGCTTCTCAGAATCGACGCTTGGCGTCTTAAAATAGAGCGAAGTCAAACGAGGAAATTTCACGCTGACCAAAGTCGTAGGATCTCTTGACGAGGATCATGAAGGATGAAGATTGCGAGACCCCGGAGTACTACCAACTCCGGTCCTTTTTCCAGGACAGTTGGACAGAGATACCTGACAGAGAAACGTCGTCAAGGATCATGAGGCCACGAACTGTGTTTAGAAAGCAGGAGAGTGGGACTGACGAGAATCGTGGGAAGGCTCAAGAGAAGAGAGATATAGAAGAAAGGGATAACGAGTTACATCCCAGGAAGCCTCGATCCAAGACGACGGGACCAGATGCATCGGCTATTTATGTGAGTCATAAAAGAGAACTATCTTGGTCTCTCGATGCTGATTTATGATTCTAGATGCCTTATCTCTGCTTCTCAACTTACTGCCAGGATGAGCATAAGACGGAGAACATGAAGGACTACGACAGTTTGTTGGAAGCCTACACGGCGAATGGCTCCAAGGACTCGGGCGCTCACCAATCGCCGACCCTTGATGAGTGGTACTACCACTTCGATTATGACGATGAATCTATTGGTGACAAGAATAATCGCAACAGCCAGCAAATCGTCACCAAGTTCCAGGCAAAAGACAAGCAAACATGTAACGCTGATGCGCCTGAACCCTATGTATGGGTGTTACTCCGGGTCAATGAACTTTGGATCTGGACAATTGACAACAGTATGTCGTCTACTTTTGATGCTTTCCTTATACCATGCTAACAATAGCGCTCTTTCAGAATGGCTCATAACCGCCACGTCCTGTCTGTTGGACGACAAGCCCCGTACAATAGTGGAAGAAATCCTCGAGCAGCTCAAGAAACAGGCAGACTATGGAGGGAGTTCGTCCCAGCCACAATCAGTATCTGATATGAGAAAACTGCTAGTCGACTACTGCATTGGCTCTTACGAGAGAAAACCCAAGTCTAACAGTCGAATGTCCATTGCCCAGACATTTTCAAACTACATCAATGAGATTGTAAGTGGAGACCCCTTGAACGCAAATTTTAGACAACTAACGAGGCGACAGGGAAGGAATGAAACAACCTTACTAGCCGATTTCAGTCACCGCAGGCAATACATGTCGGAACAGACACGCCGCAAAGAAGAAGGAAAGGTGAGAAGGACCCCTTTGCGAGACAACCCCCCAGAAAAGACCCCGCTTACAAGCTCATCTGATGACGGTATCAAGAAAGCTATCGAGAAAGCAGAGGAACTGTATGGAAAAATCAAGGATGTCTGTGACGAGCTAAACATCCTCAAATCAGTAGCTGGTCACCAAAAGATCGTCCAAAGGGGGCTATTTGGCCGAAGCGTGAAGGATGCAGACCTCACAGCAGCTTACGTGGTCAACGAGCTCAAAGAGTTGGAAATTGTTGCCGACAAGATACAGTCGTCCGTAAGCTTGACCCTCATACTTATTCTCATTATGTGCCCAGCTGCTGAAAGAACGGGGCAACAAGATCAACATCACTCTTTCACTACAACAAAGCGATCTGGCGGCAAAGCAAGGAAAAGTCCTCATGGTCTTCACTTTTGCCACTCTGCTCTTTGTGAGTCTTCTGAAGTGTCAAAACATATATGCTACTAGGCCGCATACTAATTAGTTTCATTAGCTTCCCTTGTCATTTCTCTCATCCCTGTTTGCTTTGGATGTCGCCTCCTTCCTGCAGACTCCTAATTGGGCCTTCGTTGTGATATGTAAGGTATACCCATACGGATATTTATAAAAGGACCCAGTGGCTAACGATAAACGCTCAGTTCTGGTGTCTATCGCAGTTTCTGTACTCGTGGCATTAGTTGCCATTTACTCTGAACCCATCTCAGAACTTGGCAAGAACCATTTGAATTGGGCCATTTCGTCATTAGTTGCTATTTCTGAACCCATTTCAGGGTTTGTAAAAGGCCATCTGAATCGGGACAAAGGTCTATGGAATAAGGACAAAGCTCTCGGCGGGGTAAAGCCTGGAAATAGCAGAAAGCTTTCCGACCTAGAACAGGCCAAGCACCTCGCCAACATTTCGGGATCAGAAGTGCCCACACGACATGATTGAAATAAGCAAGCGGGGATTGCTAGACAAAGTATATATCAGACGTCGTTGTTATGTTTTACTGCTATGAAGGAACCTTTTTGTTCGCCTAATTGGGTTGCTTATACCCCCGTCAAGACCTTGTTCCGTAATCAATTTTGTTGTTTTGAAAGTGCCTGGCCATACAACAAGCTTAATGATCAGACCACCAACTAGCTAACTTGAGTTCAAACTCCCATCTTTATCTAGCGTACTCACCTGGGGCAAATGGCAGCCCCTCTGATCACGTACATTGAGGGTCATTTTATATTTATTCAAGTATTGGGAAAAGCCGAGTTAATTGTTCCTCTTATAGAATTCACGTAACTCTTCCGCAAAAGATGCAATAGCCTCATAAGCTCTCGGATTCAACTGGTGTACGAGTATTCGGCTATACTCAACCTCTTTTGGCAGCTTTGCGACGCTGCTACAACGGACCCCTACCTTATAAAATACTGTCCTTATAGAGATATGCTAACTACCACTGCCTTTACAGTTACGTGTTCAATTAACCTAATACGTTACGTTTTGTTCCCCCTTATGCTTTTGCCTTGGAAATAACAACTAGCAGATGTGATAGGGGATAAATAAGGCGTTAATTGCTGCCCGCAATTAACGGCGTCGTTTTTGCGACAGCGTAATAGTAATTTCCTGTAATATTAGTAATTAAGGCGCCTTCCTTTAATAACTGTTGACCCCTTGCATCTGGGGTGCGTATCTGGACCCCTCTGTACGACATATGTCACCATCGAAAAGCTGTGGAAACGAACACTTAGTTCATAATACGAGGTAACGCGAACCGGGAAATAAGGTGCTATGGAAATGATAGTTGTTCTGTTTCTTTGACTGTTCTGTCCCCAATCGACGTGAGCTGTTAGCTCGGGGGCCGAATCTTGCGATACTCGGACCAAATCAGCGGCGTGTTTTGCTCCATTTCCCAAATATCTTGTCTGCGTCTTTCTTCCAGAACAAAATCATCGCAATCCCAAGGTTCATCTACCCAGCTCCCTGGCATCTTGAAGCGCTGACTTTCGACCAGGTCCCAGAATTCTCCTGCATAATCTTCATACTCCCAAGTCCACCAGAGTTTCCACTGTTCCGGTCGAGAGCCATAGGTAAAACCAATGAGCAAGAGTCGGGATGTTACTGAACTATAGTCCCACGGTATGAATTGTCTTCTATAGCGCGTGGAACCCTCATCATACAGTCGCTTCTCCTGTCGTCCATAACTAAGAAGGTCAATGCCGCAATTGGACAACGTCGTGATCCAAGCGGTGAGTGCTGACTCTAGTAATAGTTGCATAGGTGGCATCACATGTCGCTCCGAGTCAAGGCTCAGATATGAGTAGTGCTTTGTGCCGAAGAAAGACCATAGAATAAAAGAAAATGGCGAGGCTTCGCTGTATCCATTGTTCCGGGAACAAACAGACTCGAGGCGGTGTAAGCTTGCAGGATCTTGACGGATACAAGAGCCAATGAGTTTGCTCCATTGCTTCTTCTCCTCCTCAAGCCTTTGGTCGCCACCCAGGGGACTGATCCATGTTGTCAGTCTCCGCGAAAATAACAAGGCGACTGAATGAATAAGTGCACAACCTTCATCCAGAGAAAGCTCGATAATTTCGGCAGTAAGCTCAAAGATCTCCGGGATGATTTGTTTGACCTCATCTGGGTTCCAGGAGCGATCACTTTCTGACAGCTCCCTCAGATGTTGAAGTCTTGTCTCAATAGGTAATGAATCATAACAGAAGCCATTACGTTTTAGAAAAGCATGAAAGGCAGAGAAGCTGACACCGTTGCGGAGTAGCACCAGAATTGTTTCCGTATGATCGAGAACATCGTCTAGACCGTGATCTGCACAAAGCTCAAAGAACTGAAGGTCTCCGGGTCCAGATTCATGAACGTTCAACAAAGAGATTAAATAAAACAAGTATGGAGTACTAAACAGTTTATATTAGTTAACACTCTTATATATTCCACCAGCATGTACTAACCTATGTTCTGAGCGCAGAGGTTCGCTTATAGTACCATCGAGACCTCGTTCTAGAATCCCTCTTGTCGTTTTGAGAGCGCCAAACATTACAGCAAGCTTGATGCTTGGACATCAATTAGTCAATGTGAATTGCAAACTGTTACCCTGGCATACTGACCCAGAGTAAAGCGGTGCCCGAGCGATCGCGTGCATGGAGGGTAATTCCATTCTCATGCAAGCATCGAAAGAACCCGAGATAATCGTCCATGCTAAGACATCCATATAACTCTCGGGGAAAACGTTCAATCATTTCATACGACCTCAGATTCAGCTGCCACCCTTGGATGCTCCTCTGTGTCAGTATTGAGTACACGGATCCACCGAGCCAAGTTGGCGCGAGAACAGAGAATTGGAAACTGGAGTTGGCACCAAAGCCGAAGTGGAAGGTAGGTAAAAAAGAGTTTGAATACGGCATGTGAAAGAAGTTTGCTACAGGGGAGTGAGCATGATTGTACTTTCTCTTTCTGATGCTGTTTTCCTTTCGTTCAACCGTCTCGAATGAATAGCCATTCCCAATGCATGATTGACCTGGGGTTTGGGGCGATCTTGGCTGCTGTTCGAGTAAGACGGTAGTGCAAAAAGTTGACATGGCCCTAGACCTACCGTCAGTGACGTGATATGCTAGACACACTGACAGCAGCGATAGTTGGACTTACATCAGGTATTGTGTCTGTGCTATTGACAAGAGATGTAGTGCCGAGTCAAGGCTTCTGTCCAGAGCGTTCCATTCGTCCTTCCGAAGGAGCACTTTAGTCGATGCAAAGCGCCGCTTAAAACCATGTCGATCAGCGTTGACCTTGACCTGCAAGAGATCGACCATCTCTTGGACGTTGGTCAGCGCAGACCGGGCTTTGGGGATGTGCTTCTGCAGGCGAGCCATATTGCAAACTATCTCGGGGAGCTGGCTTTTGGCTATTTGGCTTTCGGTATCATCGAGAAACTCTTCAAGATCTTTGATCCGTTCGGCCTTCTCCAGAAGCATGCTCGGGACTTCTTTGACTTCCCTCCAGAGTCCCGCGAGCTTCAATGAGGCGCTGCCGACTTTGCACGTCATATCGACGACGGCGATAACGCTTGCCGCTAAGCCGAGTGCTTCCGCCATTCTGAAAATGTGATCTACTATTCAGTTGGTTTTTCCTTTGAAAAGATGATGTATGGTAATAGGATATCTGAATAAGGGTTGTGGTAACGAGGCAAGCGGAATCCAGAATGAAGGTGATCTTTCAAAGATTGGAGAAATCCTAAGCCGGAGACTGAGAAAGAGGGGTATGGAAGGGGACTTTAAGAGCGACAGTGGATTTCCATGGGGCTGTGTCAAAACATTGGGCGGCATCACTCGCCATGCAGTCGACTGCATCTAGTTCGTCTGCTGATTCGTCTGTCCGTCTGCATCGCCTCCCTATGATTGTGGCAAGGGCTGACATGCGCCGGTCAATACAGCAATTGATTGGCGCCAGGCAGAGAGCCTTATCAGCGCGACTGAAATGACGAACACGAGGCGGATTGGGCCGCCAGGGAAGCCTAGAACAAGGCGTTTGTACGCATAATAGGCAGCTTACTATAAAGTGTTCATTTCGTTCCTCGGATAGAGAACTCGTGTCGCAGCTAGCTGATACATAGTTCAATGGCATGAGTCGAGGCCAACATTAGAAGCACTTTAAACTGTGCCAATAGTACTCACGAACATACAAACGGATGATGGGAACCCATATTCCATATCTGATAATTATCATATCTAATCATATCCAAAAGAATTGGAATGCATCTATCCACGACGGTTAACAACTCGTTTGATAGAGCATCTGCTTTGCAGCTTGGGATTAGAATCACAGTGTATACCTGCAAAATTGTACAGACTTACTTTGTTGAAGATCGAATCCGAAGGCCAACAGCTTTCAACTCCTTCGTTTGCCACTGGAATTAAGCCATTTTCCACCATGCTATCGTTTGGGTCGAACTATTACGCAGCCCCCAAATCTCATACGGCGATATGTAAATGACCTGGTGTCCTGGAAGCAATACCTGGCAGCCAGAAGAATACCTAGGATATAAAAGTTATGTGTGTTGGCTTATCGAGGTGTGAACCCGAAGATCCTGCTATCTATGCTTCGTGGGTGAGTGTCATAAGCGTTCTCAAGTTCTTCGGATACAAGCCAGGAGGCGTGCAGATATCGCGTTTCGAGCCTTCAAACGTGGTTAGATCTACAAGACCTGAAGATACTTGCTCTGAAAACGCCAGTTCCCAAAAACAAGGATTTGGCAGATGCTGGAACAGGTGTTACCTTGAGCCAAGTTTGGGAGAGGACTGTTCGGGCCAGAGCAGATGATGAAGGCAATGCGCAATCAGTGCTTACAGAAATAAAAAAGACAGGGAGATTAGACTTGGCTGGTTGAAAGAGGTATTACTAAAGCCAGAATAATCGTAGCGTTTCATTATATCGTGGAAGCCAAGACGATAAGCGCTAGTCGTACAGATGATAAAACGTCCTAATTACTATTTGTTTCCTACTGAGCCAAGCTTTTTGCCCCCTCTCCCCATTTCTCATGTCGCCGAAGAGATGTACTTTAACAGGAAATCTTAAATGGTGTCGGAGAAGGTCCTTTCTGTATGCGTTTTATGGGTGTATACATAGTCATGATACGGCCCTTGGTGCACTAAACTAACAAGCGCAAGGTTAGCTACGTGATATGGATACGCATACATATATCCACGAATAAGTGTTGGCCAAAGGGGAAATGGGTAACCAAGATTTCAATTAAATAGCTACAGTTCTTAACTTCCTTAAAGATAGCAATACAGTAAAAGAATTCTGGGACAATCTGAGAAAGACAGAGATAAACATAAAAAACCCTTCAAAAGCTCTGCACTGTATCAATGTTCCATCAGTGGCTCCATGAACACTTTGGCACTCGAATGGTTAACCAGATAGCGTGATATGCGGTCTTCCTTCCTGATCACGTACCCCGGGATGTTGACATCCTCACTCTTCCATTTTAGGGTTTGCCCGTTGTATTCCCCCTTTTTCGGTCCTGGGATCGGCGTAAGGGAGTATGGTTTGTAGTCAGGGCGCTCCACCATGCGGTAATAAGTGGAAGGGTGGACCATCTCTTTGGTCTCGCTTCCCTCTTGGAACTCGTCCTTGTAGTGGCCTGGCGTTCTGTTGGCATAGGCGAAGGGGAAGAGTTTCAGGAAGAAGACGAAGATGCCAAAGATATAGAAGCTGCCAAGGATTTGAAAGACATCAAGGATATCTCCGGTGGCCCAGATATCGGCTCCGCGGTTATGGTCTGTCGTTGAAGACCTCTGCATGAAAGAGACCACTCGCCGCCACCGTCTCCACAGGAATCCGAGCAGGCCCGCATTTTTGTCCTGTTCTGTTTTGAACATCAGATAATTGCGTGACTCGATCTCGCGATGGGCAAGGGTCGAGAATTCCGGGTCATTCTCGGGCGTCTCGTCGTCGAGCCGGATAAACGGCGCGATCTGGTCGCACATCCAGGTGAAGGTAATGAGGGCGATCTCTGTTTGGGAACTTGAAGTCAGCGGCCCTGCCGTGTCAGTCACGCACGGCACATGCTACTCACGTTCGAAATCGTATGCATAGTCGGTTAGCATGATCGAGTTGCCACCTCCGATGTTGACGTGGCAACCGGGAAACCAAACCTGCCGCAAATCCGGCGTGAAGTCTTTTGGCTCCGCCACCATTTGGGCCTTGACCACGTCATTCCAAGCCGCATGGAGCTCCGTCTCTGTTGCGGTCCTACTATTGACGAGAAACTGGAAGTCATTCTCGACATCTTCTCTGATAAGATGCTTGTAGTCTTCCAAGTCGTCTGCCTTCGGAAGGTGCCAAAGGGTAGGCTTGAAGGGTGCCATGTGCTCATCAAGGGACAACGCGTGAAAGGCATGCTTGGTGTCTGGATTCGTGAGATTAGAGCTTGTCAGCAAGTCTGAAAGTCCGCGCACAATCCAATGATTTACAGAGTGACTTGAACGTACAGTTGCTCAGGGAAGTTCTGTGAAATCCTTGGTAATCGATACCGCTGAACGGGATGTGAGAGGCGACGAGATTGAGAAACTGTTGGACTCCGAGTAGGCCAGGGACCCCCAATGCACCAACAGTGTCGAAGACACCCTCGACTTCTATGACTCTGGTCGATTCCGGAGGGAGACTGTGTGCTTTTTGAACCTGTACGTCCCCCTCAAACTTGCCGGTGATCCACTGCCTGTAGTTCTTGGACTCGCGGAAGGTTGGGCCGTCTTCGATTCGGTACTCCCGGTAGAGTCTGTACAAGTCCGGAAAGTCGTCCATCTCTTTGGGCTGGATGATGCCGATGTCCGTGATGAGACCCGCGACCGCGCGGGCCGTGTAGGCGCCCCGGGAGAAGCCGAAGCAGCAGATCTGATCCCCCGGGCAGTAGTTCATAACAATGAAGTTGTAAGCCTTGATGACCTCGGTGACCAGGCCGTCGCCGAAGAGGGCCTGTCGCAGGTTCTCGAACAAGCTGACACCGGCACCCGCGCCGATGCCCGAGCCATAGTACACGATCTGCTGGCAATCAATCACTTCCTCGTCGTCTTCCGTCGTTTCAGCCTCATTCCCGATCTCGTTTTCAACTTGGGATGCCTTCTTCCTTTTCATCTTGCCAGTGCGCGCAATGGAACGGCCGAGTCGTGTGACGTTGGAGGGAATGCCCCACAGGCCATTCACCGATGACTGCCAGGTGCCATCACAGCAGATGATGATGCGCTTGGGAATGTGTGAAGAGGGTTTCTTTTCCTCCGGGCCTTTCTCTGATGCCTGCCTGGAGTATCGAGGGGAGGAGCCAGCCGAAAATGGAGAATACTGAACAGGGCTGGCTGGGGGGTCGTAGTTCACGGTAGTCGACCCCAGGGGCTTTAGTTCAAAGGTCTTCCAGAGCTCCGAGGAATTGGTGGTCAAAGGCGCCATCTTCTTGGAAATTGAAAAGGTGAACGTCGGATGATGGTTTGTGCTGGCCCGAGCCTTGGTCAGGACTGGGCAATATCAGTCGAGTGACTCCGCGTTCTTATAGAAAACGGGGGCCTATTGGTAGTTTCTTCAACATGGTCTTCTTCCTCCAACAAGACGTGATATGTGCTGCTATGTGCTTTGATTATTGTCTTAGTACCTGGCTTTTGAATTAGCGGTGCGGCTTACTAGTACTCAGTTGAGGAGGTACAGTGGACGTGCTTCTGGTTAGCAAGACCGCATGTGACATGACACCTGGAATGCAGTCATATGCAAATCTTACCACCTGGGGAGTAGCAAGATTCAGCTGGGACTTCAGTCCGTACAACCATGAATCGAACCCTCGGCGTGCGAATTCAAGACGTGTAGCCGAGAATGAACACTGCCGTGTTAACGGAACGCCACGAGCTGTGTTAAGACATGGTCTTGATACGACAGATAGTGGAGACCTGGCGATCAGTTCACGGGACTGCAAACGGGTTAACCAGCAGCGATCCATCAACTAAAGCCAGAAAAAACCGATGCATATGCGTATACGTTATATTTTGTAGTGCCTGTTCTATGGAACCTTGCTGGCAAACCCGTTACCGTGGATTTGCGATGCTCAACCAAAGGGAACATAAAGCTTACTCGTCATCTTAACCATGCTTGTTGCAAGAATAACGAGGGCAACCGGAGGTACATTGTCCAAGGCGGTCCCTCTCAAGATCGCACAGGTACACAATGGCAACCAGATAGCTGGATCCGGGCACACACCAACTGGTGATAGGTTGGCGCATGATGATCAGAAATGACAGCTCCGCGTCATTGGTCGATACTGAGATTGGGTGGCCGATAGCGGCAACCATTCCCTCCCACCCTCCCCACCAAGAGGGAACTCAATTTCCAACCTTGAGTCAAGAAGTGCGAACCGTCTCACTGGGAGAGATAGGAAGTTGGCTATGCAGCCTTTCGTGTTTACTCTCCCAAGCGTGTGTATCCGAGCCCGGCGGCACGCATTTCAGAGGGGCACCGGATCCATGATTTCACGCAGACATTTGATCTGATCTTCACAGTCAGACGACACCCGCTCCGGCCCCCTCCTGGCACCTCGTGCACCCGCAATCGAAGCCCCAGTTCCTCCTCAGCGTCGCCATCCTCGTCTCCCTCGACATCTCCTTCTCCTCCCCGCCCAGGTACGTGATGCACAGCTCCTCCCCCTCGCGGACGTCCCTCGACGCGCGGAACTCCCACGCGCGGCCCTCGCGCCTCTTGCCGACGTTGGGCGCGCACGAGTGGTTGAAGTAGCTGGCGGCGGGCCAGCAGCCGTGCCCGAACAGCTCGGACCCCTCGTCCTCGAGCGACCGGATGCCGAAGGCGTTGTGGCTGTCGCGGGAGGAGAGGAGCAGCAGCGACGCCGGCGTGGCGAGGGGGAGCAAAGGCCGCGGGAGGACGGCGAGCAGGTGCAGGTAGGTGCGGGTGAAGGCGCGCAGGTCGTCGGCGTTGGGGTAGGGCGTCGGGTCGGCGGCCAGGGAGAGGACGTGCTCCCACCTCCACGGGTCGCGGTGCCGCGCGATGATGCCGCTGACGCAGAAGCCCATGATGTCCGCGTGGACGGGTTGCTGGAGCGCCTTCTGGATGGCTCTGCGGTGTTGTTTTGTGATTGGCGGACTGCTGCCGGTGCTGCTACCGCTGCCGTTCAACGTCAGGTTCTGCAGCGCGCCTTCGACGTCGTCCGCCGTGTCCGCCATTCTGAACGTCAGTATCAGGTCCGCCTGCGTCTTGGTAGCATCCCACGCCTGCGCAATCTCCTCCGGTGTCGGCCGCGGCAGGTCAATGTCCACCAGCTCGGTGTCCTCTTTGCTCTTCCTCTTGGCCAGCTTCTTCACCTCGGCCCAGGCTCGGACCCCCAACTCGCCATTCTCTTGCCGCCAGGTACTCTGGCATTCATCCGAGCAGAAGGCGAAGCCCACGGTGTGGTCCTGGATCGCCAGGTCCCTGCCGTAGTTGTAAGCGAAGCACTGCCCGCAGACCTCGCGCCTGTACTCCTGCAGGAGGGAGGACACGGTGAGGTCGTCTGAGCGCCATAGCAAGGTGTCTGCGGCGATGTCCCTGGTGGCGAAGACGGCGCGGCCGGCCGTGGGGGTATCGCGGATCTCAAAGTGCACAGAGGTGGCGGCGCCCGAGAGCAGCGGCTTTGGCTGGCCGTCAAACGTCGCTGCCAGAGAGGGAGCGGACGAGGCGGACGACGGTCTCGAGGGACTCGATGACGGGTAGTCCGTCAGTATCGTCGAAGCGTCGCTGTCGGCCGTGTCCATTGTGAGTGATCCCGGGTTAGCCGTGGCTTGTGAATCAAGTAGCTTGTGTTGGATGGTCAATATGAGCTCTACGATGAGATGAGTTGATGGCACGACTACGGCTTCACATTAGAAACATTGGGTGACGGGGGTTTGATCGAGGCTCCTCGGAGGCATTGACCTACTGATGGTGTAGGTGTCAAGGTGCAAGGCGGGATGGGTGTCTGTGGTCAGCTTCGTATGTCACGAATAAGGTTGTTGGTAGTAAGGGTCCGAACGGATGCCATGCTGCAGCTCTGGTTCTTCTGGAAATACGGTGTTTTTGGTAACCAGATGAAGAGTGAACCAAGGGAGAGAGTCGGTGAGGACGGGCGGCCAGAATGTCTTTAAATGTTGTGGGTGGGTCAGGACCCTTAAAGTCGACGACTCCGGACTAGTGCGTGGCGGCATTTTTTGTGTGATAAGGAGGACATGGCGATGGCATGTGAGGCGGAAAATTTCCTTCGCATTGACATGGATCATTATTCCAACTTCCTGCATCATCCGACATGACCGAATCACTCACAAAATCTTCAACTTGCCATATATGTAGCGTTATGTGTTACTTGCTTCCAATAAGCTCTCAAGTGCCCAAATAGCCGTCCGGTCCGATACCTTTTACTGTTGTCAGACTCTTGAACACCTAGTCCGTGTGTCCCGGTCTCTCGTTACCGGGTGGGTGTCTCGCCTCGGCTTCCCACTTTTCTTGTCCCTGCATTGCAGATTAGCGTAACCTAGGATGGTCTGGCCGCCACGTTCGTCTCGGACAACAGTGGGGAAAAGGATGGGTCAATCCGTTGTTAAGGAGCTTGCTGCTGGACACCCTTGGCCGATGGGAGCTGGGTAAGGGCAGGAATATCTTGAAGGACGAAGGAATCTGTTGATAACGCCTAGGCTTATGTAGACGCACGATACAATGCAGTCCGGTATGAAACAGCCGCGATAAACAGATGACAACGAGTCACGCACTTACACCTTTGACGTGGACGGGTACTGTGTCAGGGGCGTCCGGGACCATGTAATCCAGTTCTGGTATGCTTACTCGAAAAGCGTAGGTTCACTTTCCTTAGGTCCTCTGGTTAGGCTCTATTTGACTTTCTCTCTACCGTTCCACTTTTAGCGTTTTGCGAGTCGGAAGCCGCATTCGTCGATAGGCTGTTTAACTTGGGGCAGCCGGCCTGAGGAGATCTTGGTCAACAGGGTCGGGCTGTCCCCCAATGGGGTAAAAGTGTCACTCGCCGAGACCTACAAAAATCAAAAAGCATACAAGACCAGGGATTCGCTAGCCGTCGACCCAACTACATGCACCAATCCGGTCCTTACTGTCATCATCGGAGAGGGCATTTTTCGGAACAGCCTTAGCAACCTAAACTGGATGGCGCTGCTCCTCAAAACGGTCGGAGCGGAACATGATATGCCGACTAGGTTTCGTTTTAGATGGCAGAACTGCTTTAACATTGACATCAAGACCTCAAACACATTGCCCGTTACAGTCGACGTCAGAACCAGCAGGACAGGTGCAAGTCCGATCAATCCCATTCGCCCCAACTGTGCAGGATCCGCTTACGCAGGGGCTTGTAGGTTTTCCATTCTTTGTGCATGCAGTAGATTGGGGGTTGCGGATACTAAGGGCATTGTTGCATGCCTGTGACTGGGCTGCAATCACAGCAGCCGAATAATAAAAGGCAGTAAGAAAGAAAGTGAATTGCATGATCGCCCTGGCTTATTCGAGTTAGTATACTTGATTTATTAGGAGATGAAAAATGAAAGGGGGGAATAAAACTGTAGGCTAATAGTAGTACAGGTAGGGGTGTGGTTAACTAATACCTTGATATAATACTTAAAAGAGGCAAATGGCAATAATGCTTGTTCTAACAACTCGGCGGTTAAGCAAACTTGTTGGTAGTTTGACAGTGAGTAGAGGGGGATAACAATCCAGGTTTTCAAAAGACAAAATGTAGATAGGAAGGATGAAATAGCAAAAGGCTAGATAGGGAACCAAGAGGGTGAATAGGGGTATTTATGACCTAGTAATGCATGCTATAATTAGAGTCTCTTAGAACCATTTTTGTAATTTATTATGAATCTAATGATGCAAACCTTAATTCTAGCAAAGTGTAACAAAGGGTTACTTATTGTAACTATAGGTGATACGCAGGCGTCTCAGTAATAGAAGATACTTCTTACAGACAAAAAACCATTCCCAGAGTAGGCATATCATTAAGTCGCATAAACAGAACATCCTAGACTGCCGTAGTACTAGGGAATATCCTATTATATAGACCTGAAAGAGTTCAGAAGGGGGGCATTGCAATGGAATGGAAAGTTAATCCAGACGGTTCTACTGGGGAACAAGGATACGCCCTTGCTCCCATTGGTCCTCAATCAAATTTCGGCTTTTGCCGCTTACTGATTGTCGCATACGTAGTACTAGAGACGTCGCAAGAAGGGGCCACAACTCCCCAGATCCCCGCCTTTGATGCACTGCTCTCGTCCACACGTTGCGATACTGCGCTTTTAGACGCTACCCCCTTCTCAATGTAAACCAAAGAAAGCCCGAACATTTGGAGCTGTGAGTTGGAGTTTCGCTGATGCTCTCGTGTGAAAACCAGAGATAGCAATTGACTGCTTACTATAATACCGTATTTTTTATCTATTGAGAGCTGATCCTTCTCTAAGGCCTTCAAGATATAAGACCTCTAACCTAATTTCGCCCTGTGAAATCTAGATGATAAATTGTATAACCGTTGAGCATATTTGCGCCAACTCCAGAACGGCCTGCTTAGACTTTATGTCCAGATACAAATGCCTAAGTGAGGCCGTAGTCAACATTTTAGTAGAGACCCTGTCAGCTTGGGTGTTCTTGGGGTATGTGAGGAACCTCCTTGGGGACTTCGCCTTTGAGAAGGTCAAACGGTATAGATCATATATTGCCTACACCTGTCCTTTTCTTGAACTAGTTGTTCATGGCTTCTTATATCGTTCTGTTACAGATGCATTGCTTGCTTGCTTGCTTTTCTCTGCCTCTGCGTCTTTTGCATCGCTGGTGTGCTTTGGCCCAGCAGCACTGACAGCCTTTTAATCCGTTAATATATCTGTAGCAACTGCCCAGAGGCCTCAATTAGTCACGGATGTAGGGTTTATCAAGACTCTTGAATCACCATCCTACACTATGAAAGGTTCGCGCCAGATCTGGACAGCTTCCTGTGATAGCCCCTAGAGGTGGCTATCAAAGTAGCCAGCCCGGACGGTTCTATTGCGACGGTTGCTTGCGGATGACGTAGAAGGGACTTGCATTCGTTTGAGTACAGGTACATTATGGTCAATAGCATTCACGAGCGGGCCACCATGCGGTGGACAAGCCAAAGACACATGCAACAACAATGGTAAGTTGAAATTGAGTAGTTGAGAGTTACCGGCATGCTGTATGTTGTAAGCATTCTCACACTGACCAAAAGTTTCCACCGAAGCGCAAAATGTGGAGGAATATCGAAGGGGTATCAGCCATTCATTGAGTATTCAGTACGTTTCTGAATCTCATCCTTCCGACAATCCATCTGATAAATAACGAGCCACAGTTGCAGCATTGAAATTGCGGGTCCGGTGCCTAATTCTCATTCGCTACCACGTCATCAAACTATTCTCGCACAAATCATCGTCATCACGCTCGACAACCATCAAACACAACCGACGACGATCATAAGCCTGCACCATGACTTCCGTACAGCAGGACCACATCGTCCTTCTTGTCGATACCCCCTTCTATGACAACCTCCCCGCCTGGGTCACCGACAACTTCACCGTCACGCCCGGAGGCTACCACGAAGGCCAACCGTCCCGCAACAAACTGGTCATCTTCGCCGACGGCAGCTACCTGGAGTTCTTCAACTGGTACGACAAGCCGCCGTCGCTGGACGACGAGAAGCTGCCGATGAGGTTCTGGGGCCCCAAGCCCCCGGGGCTCGTCGACTTCGCCATCACCGACACCGCCCGCTCCGCAGAGGACTCGGTGGGCGCGGTCAACGAGCGACTCTCTGAGGGGCCCGAGAAAGATTCCGGCCTCGGCATCAAGTTCGGCAAGCCGATCGCGGGATCGCGCAGGAAGGCCGACGGCGCGGAGATCCGCTGGGAGGTCACGCGGCCGGAGTTCTCCCGAGGCGACAAGACGCCCGGCCGAGAGCTCTTCGCCGACGGGAGGATCGACGTCCCGTTCTTCTGCCACGACGTCACCCCGCGGGCTGGGAGGGTCCCAAGCGGAGACCCGGAGAAGACGACCCACCCCTGCGGCGCCACCGGCGTCGCGGCCTGCGAGGTCCTCGTCCCCGAGCGGCTCCTGACCGAGTACGCCCGCGTCTATTCCAAGATACTGGGCTCCGAGTTCGAGCCCGCTGCCGGGCGGAGCTCGTACGCCTTCGACATTGGTGTGCCTTCGGGGTCTTCTCGATCTACGGTGGTGGTGCGCGCTGCCGAGACTGAACGGGATATCAAGCGCATCGAGGAGAGGGGCATCGGGTTCTCCGATCTTGTTCTCGCCGTCAAGGCCGACGCGCCCGGTGGCGACCAGAGATTTCCGTTGGGTCCTGCCGGTATCGAGTCCACGATATGGCTGGAAAAGCAGAGGTTGTAGGCGGTTTTTTTTGGTTTACTTATGAGTCATTCCCTCACAACTGCCATGTTCTCACAGCTCGTTGATTTCGAGCTTAAAGTCACTCGCCTTCTAACAGCAATTGCGTTTACCCTCATTTCTTTTCATTACGGGTAAATTCTTTGACCCGCGTATCGGTTGCTAGATCGGTGACAACTATCGACTGCCCCGGTATTGTGTTTCCTTTGGGGTTTTATCTGCTGGGCATCGCAGCAGGCCACTGAGAGATGTTGATGATTCTTGGAGGCCATATAGTCTACGTATACGTAACTAGCACGTACAGCCACGCCACGTACTTGTCTCTGCAGGCCGACACTCGGTGCCGCCTGGATCTCAGTAAAATTCAGCGACCGGATGTCGCTATTTGAATTCCTTTTGGTACCTTGGACAGGAAATAAGCTTCAAGGGGAAATAGTGCTCTAATTCGTTGCAAACTATAGCAGCGCTTCAATAGCAGGAGACAAATATGCCATGCAATGAAGGGGATGCTTCCAATGGTTGGCTGGTGGGGAGCTTGTTGTTAGTTTACAACTACTGCTCCAAACGCTTAGCGGTAAGAATGGCCAAGGCAAAGGACGCCACCAATGTTATTATATTTGCTTCCACACATTTTATTCACCGACGGATGCCATCAATACTTAACAAAAGACTCGTTGTCCTTCATAAAGGGCGATAAATAAAGTGGTCGAACATATAGCAGCCCCATACAGTTCATGTACTTGTGGACTCGGACTCGATTCAACTCAATCGGATTCGAGCCGAGCCTACAACCACTTAGCCAGGGGGGGCTTGTGTGAGTCTCAGCCTCTCCCGCAGCCATCCCGATGAATCCTTCGTGGCCACGCTAATGCTGACAACTAAATTTAGACCGCCTGAAATCCTGCTCCTTGCTTTCCAACACGTGCGCAAACTGCAGTTCGTCGGATCCTTCGGTAGGGCGAAGCCCAAAAAGCCGTTGACGGAAGCATATGTTTATGCTTATTTGGATGGACACCCCGGTCTTGTGTTCGCTTCTGCGGACCGCTTGGCGGACTTGGCAATGGATCGAGGCTCGTCCAAGCCCGGCCGGAAGCCACAACACGTGCTGAGCCTGGGTCCGGGTCAGCTTATGCCGGTCGTGATGCTCTGGTAACGGAAGCCTACCAGCACCTCCGGGTGTAGTAATCGTAATGCTATGATGAACGCCTCTGGCATCTTGGATCCTTGGTGTCAACGGTCGGTAGATATAAAGCTACGGCGCTTTTCCCGAGCTACAAATCCGTATCGTCTACCACCACCAGTCATCAGTCCACATCCCGATACACCATCTCCAACACCCGAGCTCAGTTGAATCACATATTAATACTTCAAGCCTCGAGCCGCCGACCCTTCCATCTCGCAACGCCACTTCTTTACCGTAAAAAAACAAAACAAAAATGTCTTCCAAGCTCTTCCTCGCCCTGGCCGGCATGGTCTCTCTCGCCGCGTCTCTGCCCCACGCGCCCCGCGAATGCCCTCAGCCCGTGGCCCCGGGCACGGTCGCCCACCCCCAGCACTTCAACATCTACCAGTCCCAGCCGGACCACCCCACGGACAGCGTCCCGCACCTCGACCTCCACACCAACGTCACGCGCCAGGTCGTCGTCTTCGCCGGCGTCCCGGCCGCGGCCACGACCTGCTCGCTCGGCTGGCGCCAGGGCCCGGTCGAGACCCGCGCCTTCCGCGTCGACGGCAGCGGCCTCGTCTCGTCGCGCCAGCTCAGCGCCGAGGGCTTCCCTGCGTGGACCGCCGGCAGCAGCAGCGACAACGTGGCGATCAACCCCTCGACCATCGCGCCTTTCCAGCGGGGCGCCGGCGAGTTCACCGCGGGCATGGACTTCACGTTCTGGGACCGGCCCGGGTACTCCGCCCCCAGGCCGCACGGCGGCCCGGCTGTCGAGTGTGGGGAGAGGATCGTCGTGGAGCTCGCGGTGAACCTCGACAACGGGCAGGACGGCCGCGTCTTCATGCAGGACGACGCCGAGAACGGCCTGTACATTTCTTACTCTTAGGAAGTGGTGCGGCGCATCAGAACGAGTTAGGCGTGATGAAAGTGCAGTGGGGGGTCTGGTCGAAGGATGCATGTGACTAGGGACGCGGAGTTATTCTTTTTGGGCATTGCATGGACATGTTATTATGGCGTTAAGGGTACATGATCGCTTCATAATTTTGCAATAATTTCACCGGCTTCCAATTCGGGCATTTTGTAAGGATTAGGGTAGCAAGATACTAATGGCTTTAGGGAGTGCCTTTGGCTTTCCTGCAAATGGACACTGAATACCTAACTCAATATGTGAACGAAGACGACCGGCAACTCATAGACTTAGTTCCGTATATGCAAAGAAATAAACAAAACCAACACACCGATACCTTGGTAGATAGGTAATCTCCGAAACATACCCTAGGATACTGTATTCTCTTCGCCTGACTTCGGGAGATACACATAAAATTCAAGCAGAGAGGCTCAGCGCGTCATCATCGTCGAAGGAAGTTATGACACTACTTGCTTATCAACGGCTGCTGTTCTCTTGCTCGGCGGGAAAGAAAATGAACCCGTCACCCACATGCATTGAATCCCTTTAGCATCGTATAGTCATTACCTATCCGAAAAGTATAGCTCGCTATTTGATATCCTAAATTCCGGATAAAGACAGGCCGAAAAGGCGTCATGGCTGTCAGACCAACGTAGAATGAATTCGGAATCGTTATTGAGATCCTATGGTATCACTATCCCGTGATACAACGCCAGTGCATGGAAGCCATTTCGGCCAACTAGTAACGCCTTTCTCCGCAAATCAGGCAACCCCCGAAAACGAAACGTGATGCATCCTACCGATGCATTTTAATAAAAAAACAAGAGCCCCAAGGACAATCAAGTCCGCTCCCCCCCAGCCCCTCCCCCCCCAAACCAAACCCTGAACCAAGATACCTAGAAAAAGCGCATTGCCGAGGTCGTCAACGCGGAGCCACTCCTCGCTCCCCAAGGCGTCGGTCCGACGCACTGCAGGCACCTCCGCTGGGCGCCGAGGTTCGTGATGGAGCAGTGCGAGCAGACGTGCCTGCCGCACGCGCCGCAGGAGCGGTCGGCCTCGGAGCCGGCGCCGTAGTAGCCGCACGCGTCGTCGACGTCCATCCCGCCGTCGGGGGAGCCCAGGCCGGCGCCGCAGTCCTCGCAGCTGATCGGGGAGAGGGCCGCCGCGGGGTCGACGGACGGGGCCGAGGAGGGGGCCGTGCTGGGCGGCGGCGGCGCGGACTTGATTGTCCAGAAGTTGTGGAGGGATTTCTGCGTGTTGCGCGCGGCGGAGACGGGGGCGGGGGCGGGGGCGGGGAAGGGTTCGGGGCCGGCGTCGCGGGTTTGGTTGGTGGCGTGTTGCTGGGCCTGCTGCTGGGCGGAGTAGAGCATGTTCAGGGTGCGTTCTGTCGACCGAGACGGCGCCGTTAGCATTCGGCTCCGATCCGGTACCAGTGGGGAAGACGCGGCGGGCAGGACTCACGGTGGATCTGGTTCTCGGAGGGTCTGTTGTCGCGGAAGCGCTTCATTGTCCGGCTGGGGAGATGCGAGGGCGTCACGTAGGCGCGGGGGTACACGGGGCTAGGGGAGACGGGGGAGTCGAGGGACTCGATGCTCGACTCGGAGCGGGCGGGCGAGGTGAAGGATGTGAAGAGGCCGGACTCTGAGCGCTTGCGCTTGAAGGCCATCTTGGGTTGGGTTCGTGGACGCGGGGGGCGTGAAGATGTGTGTTGTGTCTTTCTTGGGAAGACAGAAAGGATACGGCGGAACGGCTCGCTGGAGAGGAATTGGAGATGCTGTGACGACGGGTTCTGATATTGGTGCAGAATGGCAGGGGAATTGACACGGTATTATGCTGGCGGAATCGTATAATGTGCTTGGCCGTGTTGAGATAGATTGATGGAAGAAGAGTCGCGTCGCCAGTTGGAGATTGAAAGCACTTTAGCCCGGCGCGTCGCGTTCGTGTGGCTTAGTAAACACGGCGCACCACTCACTAAAGTCAGTCGGCAGTGGCGGGCGGCCCGTCTCGATGAGACCCACTCACTAATTACCTAACCGGGCTCAGCGCATTTCCTCCATTTCCTTGTGCTTGATTGATCCCGTACTTAGCTGGTCGCGGGTCATGGCTATGGAAAAGCCCTTTTCCGACTCAATTAGCTTGAAGGTTTGGTCTGTGTGTACAACCAAGTATCTGATTCTACTTGGGAAACGTTACGGATATTCCTGGCCAAGAATCACAGACACCCGGCCCGCGCACCGACAAGCCGGCCTCATCCCCGCATCGCCCGCCGTCCGCAGTTTCCACTCGCCGCGTCTCTCCTCTCACTCATTCCGCCGGCCTCTGGCGCCGTCAGTTCCAGTGAATGAATGCACTGGGAGTGTACGTACGTGGTCAGAATCCAAGCATTTTATGTTTTAGTTCTTTTACCGTTGGGCTTAGCGGCTGCCACGCGTTTAGGGTGTTCCATTCAAGAATTGGGTGTTGGATAAGTCTAACTACGAAGTATCAAGCCGCCCGTCATAGTAAACAAACTTCCGGCTGTGGCCGGGGCTTGCCGACAATCGGGTACATGCCCTCATTCCTAAAAGGACGCCGCCGGGTTCCGGGCCCCTTGGCAGCCTAGGTAGGTACACATAATAACCGCGCTGTGGCCGCGCACCATCACTATTGATGGGTGAAGGAAGGATTCCACCTTCTCCTTACTACGCAAAAGCGCAATACACCGTCTTATCCCCGAGTGATGATTGCGCACCCAGCGTGCGTACGTGCTTGTCGACAAGCGTCCAGCTTCGCCACTGAGGTTTTTGAGGTTTGTACAAGACGGGCCGTTCCCACGAACCACGTACAGCCACGAACGCATTCTCCGCGCCTCTGCCCCCTTCCCTCAGAAACCGGTGCGTATTTCATGGAAAGGCGGTCGGCCGGACAGCCTGGTAATTCGGCCGTCGTGTAGCAGGCAGTCTGTGATGAGGCGGCGACTAGGTCGTCCCCCGATCATCAAAATGAACCTCAATGAACCTCACACGTCCCCAGACTAGCCAGAGGCATGGATGGGGTCGGGCACTAAAACGCTTTGCCTGCCTACATTTTAACCCAGCATTCCCTCGTCTCTTTTGTAGTTTTCCTTTCACTTTCCTTTCCGTTGCCGTTCACTCAGAAACGAAGTCTTATTCCCGGCCTTGGTTTTGGGCGTTTTGGTAAGTTTTCCCCCCACCCCTTGGTCCCTTTTATTTCCGGCCTTGTCTATTCATTCGACCCTCCCTCGCTTATCCCATCCGAGCAAACGATGGAAACGAATAAACAAGTGACGAGGGCAGTTGGCCGTAGGATATCCCTATGGTCGCGGGGAAGCTTGTTGCTGACGTTCGCCGCAGCTCGCACCCCGTTGATTGCACCGCCCCTCAATCGAACACCCCTATCGTCCGGGGGCGCCCATCGTCAGCATGAGCCACGACCACAACCAGTCGCGCCGCAAATCTGGCGAGGAGGCTGAGCGTGTCCATGAGGATAGTGACTTTGTTAACGATATCTTACCGGCGTCTGGTGGCTATGGTATGCCGCTTGACGTTTCGTACATGGGGCAGCAACACACCTACGACTTTTCCGAGGCCGACTCTGGCCTTGGTCCCAGCCTGCCGGCTAACTTGAATCTGATGTTCCAGCCGCCCCCCCTCCAGGCTTCAGATGCCCAACAGCCGGATCCCCGTCAGGTGTTGGCGGATGTATACGCCATGCTACACACCATTCATACCCCGTTGGCTCCCCTGGGCGAATGTGCAGTTCCTCTCGCGCCCCAACCCGTGTATGTTACCCCAAGCAGCACTGCCACATACAGCTGGTATTCATCCACACAGAGCCTATTCGATCCATCCACCCTGAATCCTCACTGGGCAGGGGACAACATCAGCAATCACAGCGGACACACTAGCAACTACTCGAGTCGCTCCGAGCTATGTTCCCTCTGTGGGGCTCGCGTGAACTCAAGGCAGATGCAGCGCCACCAGCAAGACCGTCATCCGCAGGACGGCGATCCGCAATACGTGTGCAAGTGCGGCCACACAGATCCGGCCATGCGCAAATGGAACTACACTCGACACCTGGACAAGTTCTGCAAGCTGAAGTACGACTCGAGGCTGGTTTTCACCTGCAGATGTGGGAAGAAACATAATGACCTGATGGCTCATCAGGACCACATCAAGGACTGCGGGAACCAGAAAGCTGGACGACGCCCGAACAACGCTCGAAATGCCAACAACTGAGCTGGGGCACCTTGCAGCATGGTTTTCGTAGTCGCTCGCCTATGTCATGAACGCTCGGCAATGGCCCCTCTGCACTGTGCAGGATCCCAGTAGCAAGACTTACGTCGCCCCGACAGGCAAGATGAGCCAAACTCCTGACCTTCTCCTCTCCTCGGGGTCGTTCAATTCCTCCACGTCAATCGTTCGAAATACTTCCTTCAAGGCGCCCTTTGTCTCCAATCTCCGTCAACGTCCAATCGCCTGCCAAGAAGCCGAAGTCCATCCTCGACTTCGCCCGTCCCATCCCTGCCCCAGTCCCAGTCCAGCCCCCCCCCCCGCCGACGACGACAACAACAACGACGTCCAGGCCCAGGTGTCCCCAACCTCAGCCCAGCTCCAGTCGCTCACCCGGGATCTCGCTAAGCGGACGTGGGAGCGTCTGCGCAATGGATACGTCGACAAGAGTGGTGCTAGATACGCCGCGGCTGCCCAACTGGAAAATGGGTGTCTGATCTGCCAGAGATACACAAACTGAGAGGTCTTTCACCCTCTCGCCCTGGGATTCGCAGCGCCGGCAGCTGATAATAATAAATAACCTTTGAGTCTTTCGTCTTATCGTCCGTTGCCCCGTGATACCAATTTCATCTGTGCCATTAGATGCCTGACTGTACCCCCGATCATAAAACCTTTTGATATTATGATTACATGATGCTAGCTCGTCTACTACATAACTAAGCTGCTGGTGTCACAGGTGGAAGCATAGGCTACGGAGGAGGAATAAGATAGGTTAAAGAAGGGACGGTATACGCCGCGAAAAGGAGGATGTGGTGCGTGATGAAAGATCAGTTAAAAAGCAAGGTGGAGAAGGTGATGGAGGGGTGTATGCGAACGAGATTAAAGCTGTGAAGAGGTCGGCGAAGAGGTGAAGTTGAAGATGGAGGTAATAACTGCGGTTCAATGACCTTTTGGCAGCTGCTTGGAACTCGCCTTGGCTGGTACATGGTTTGCTGAATAGCGGTGGTGGGTTATTGGAGATGACACCGAAATGATCTCCTACTGGCAGTTCCAAGCTAGAGATGCATGCGGCATTGGCAACAGCGCGACGAGCCATGATCAAGATAAAGCCTCATGTTTTGTCGACGCGATGAAGGAATAAGGGTCTTTATCTACAAGACTTATATCCCATAATTCTTCTGCCTGGAAAGAAATGAGCATGGCCTCATGACCTTGATGTCAGTCATACCCGTTGGCGGCCTCTATTGCCTAGGATCATCCAACCCTTCTGTTAATACTCGTGCAGTTACGTGATCGATTCCCGAGCCAGCTGCTCGAAGGAATATCTCAGACGCACGCTTCACCACCCGGTTTGTTTCCCACGAATACAAGGCAGCAGCCTCGCGGTTGCGTTTTCCATCATCTCGAGGAATGAAAGAATAGGGCTGAGCCTGTCAGCTCGGCAATCTCCAGTCTTGATGGTGCTGAGGTGCATTTCTGCCTAAAACTCGGTGAGACTTGATCCAGTTATTGGCCCCCCCCCTCGCCCCAGTTTGAGGTTCATTTCTCGTGCAGAAACCAGTCAACCCCTAGCACCCCCTTTCCCTACATTGCATTTTTGAGGACCAATCTTCCAAAAGGTATCTCCACACCGAGAGGGATTATTACTTAATTAGGACAACCCTGTAACCTCATGGCGCCAGACGCCTGGTCGCCTGGTCGCCTTGTCGCCTTTGTCGGTCCGGCCATTGAAATGGGTTCCGAGCTCGGATACCTCGGGCGCGGCGCGGCATCGGTTATTCGTAGACGCGGCATCTTGCTGGGAGCATCGTCGGTTCGCCAACAAGCCCTCATCATGATAAAAGACCACTGCCTTGCTGTGTCAACATGAAGTCGACTCATACGTGTGCTTGCAAGATGGTATTACAACACCTTGACTTAATGGGATTTTTTGCCCTGTGATGTTGCTTTTCAAGGGGGGAGCATATTTCTGGTAATAAGCTCCATGATCAAAAGGCATCTCCCTAGTCGGCTCAACCTATACGTTGGACTACAAAATACCATACGGCAACCTTCCAGTTCGTCATCACCAGCTCCTGATAATTGAGATCTCGTGGAACCTAACCATCTAAATACAGGCTCCCTCACAAGTCAGTCGACGGCTCACACGTTGGTCCGGCGGTACATCCGGAAACATGACACGGCATTACCATCAGGCCCACTCCAAGCTCGTCGGGGACTACGAGATCCAAAGCCACAAGCTTAGCGACGACTACCTCGACGTCTACATCGTCGCCAACACGAGCGGCGCCTTCTTCGAGGCGCAGGCCTTCGCGCCCGTGGCCGAGATGCCGCGGGACCGGGAGGGCCTCCGACGGGCGCGGCGGCGGCGCATGCGGCGCATCTGCGGCTCGCCCAACTTCGCGGACGAGTTCGAGCACGGCGGCCGCCGGGTCCTGGTGTCGACGGTGCAGAGGAGCGGCAAGGAGTGGGCCTACCTGCAGGGCCTGTGCCGCGGCCGGCCGGCGTGCGGAGAGCGGGCGGTCTCGCCGCGGGAGCGGGAGGTCGCCCGCGGGGAACAGCAGGGGGGGTACGGGTGCCGTTGGGGTCTGGCCGACGAGGCGTCGGATCAGCAACGGCGACGATCGAGCTACGCGGAGGCGGCTATGTCGAATAAGGCGGAGGTTTTGGGGGATGTAGATGCGCATGCGACAAGAAAACGTCTGTGCCTCACCTTGAGAAGTCGCAAAGGGTTCAATAGATGTACGCTATAGAATGAGGGATGAGTAAGAACGGGGTCATAGTATTTCCATCAGACGGTTTCAATTGTTCGGCACAGTCTGTGTCGTCTTTACACCCCAATTCTCGTCGGCTACTAGGCCTGCATCACAAAGGGACGTATCTCCCCGATGTATTAATCCACTGAACGGATCCTCACCGACGATGACCGGGGCCGGCGGGATGAGAGGAGCAGCCCGGCGAGTAGAAACTCTGGACGGCGATGTGGGGAGAAGGCCGGCTTGTTGCTAAACCGGCAGCGGGACTGAGTCCGTGTTTCTTCCCTAACAATACCCTAGCGCAAATACCCCCATGTGCAGGCTACATCGATCACAACATGTATGTGTCTAAACTTAAGTGAACCAGCCGTGCTCTTAAATTCATATGCAGTATAGTTGTCTATGATACCACGCGGATATTCTCATTGTACCATCATATCGTGTATAGGCGAACAGGTTGCAAGTCAATAATCATTAGGGAAAGCCAATGATGAAGATGAGTACTGGTAGGCTCAAGATGTGTGAGCAACATATACTGAACAGCGGGCAGGATTCAGAAGAACTTCGGGGGCAACTCTATGTGGAATGCAAAGCGCATACACCAGATAATTGGCAAACTCCTTTCATTTCATTTGGAACAACAACCTCTGCCAAGGCCTGAGATAGGCATGATGGTGTGATGTTTTGTTGTACCCAACTTTTGATCAGTCGATAATGGTTACTTAGCAGCCTCGGGCGACCAATACGCCGATAACAGCTTTGGACGGTCTAAATAGAATACTTCAGAAACCTCACAAGCTCAGACGTCCAGCTGCGCTGGGGATCGTCGAGAGCCAGACCGAGGCCATGCGGCCCGTCCGGAAGGATCAGAACCTGAGCCGGCCGACCGTAGGCCGCCATGGCGTCGGCGAAGAGGAGGGTGTTCTGCACAGGGACCACGTTGTCGTCGGCCGTGTGGAACAGGAACGTGGGGGGCGTCGTCGCCGACACGCGGTTCTGCGCCGACAGCTCGTGCTCCAGCTCGGGGCTGGCGTCGGCGCCGACGAGGTTGTCGCGCGAGCCCGCGTGGGTGTAGTTCCCCTCGAGGGTGATGACCGGGTACGCGAGGATGCCGAAGTCGAGGCGGGCGTCCGGGTCGGTCAGCGTCACCGCGGAGAGGTGGCCGCCCGCCGAGAAGCCCCAGATGCCGAGCTTGGTCGTCCGGTTCTGCGCGCGGATGTAGCTCAAGGCGTCGAGCGCCTCGTGCTGGGGCTTCGGGTAGATGGGCGGCGTCGCGTTCGAGGCCGTGGTGTAGTCGAGGACCCAGGCGTCGATGCCCAGGCTGTTCAGGAACGACGCCGGGGCGTACCCCTCCTTGTCGATGGCCACGATCGCGTACCCGCCGCCGGGACACACGAGGACACCGGTGCCCGTCGAGTTCGCCGCCGGGAAGTATGTGATTTGAGCCGTATCGAGCCTACGGCAAAAGTCAGGATTCCGGGACTTCCCCTACCGGTTTGCCACGAAGCCTCGTGGAGCTTGAGGGCTTGAAAGTTCTCACCTCTTCACAATTCCACCAGGGGATTCGTTAGAAATCCTGTTGTTGACCTCGGAAGGGACAGCAGATACGCATTGAAGGAGAAAGCCTGCGGCTAGTGCTAGTACAGACTTCATCATCTCTCTAGGGGACTTGGTTCAGGTCGTATATTGGGGCAACAAACGTCGAGGTTTGTAAACTCCCCAGCTCCCCCAGACTTCGATGCTGTCGAAGCTACTTATAAGACCAGAAACTGCCGAGTTCGTGACGACATAATACCTGCGGCCGGCTATGCTTATCCTTTATAGCGTAGCATCGCGCCATGAGCATTTACCCGGCCCGCAATCGCTGGTCCATTTGACTAGTGGATAGCTGGGTAGGTTACTGGACCCCTTCCTAGAGCAAGACGGCGATGCCGTTGTTTCTTCGGTACGCATGGTAAAGTCCACCAATGAAAGCGGAATGTCATGATCTAGTAACAGGGGGCACCTCGCCATTGATTCGTCGAGAACTTCACGAGTGGAGAGAGTGTATCGTGGCCGTGGCCAGGAAATTTGAGCAATACTTGGTTCAACAACATTAAAGGGGCACTGCGACCCTGGCAAAAGTCATGACGCAGAAAAAGATCGGTCACTTGCTTGCAGCATTCTTCTATCCAATGCACTTTGGGTCAGAGGGAAAGGGAGATGCGAACCTTATTTCGTCTAATAATCATGTTCTTCCGTGCAAGTCATGAACAACGGCACTAGCTAAACTAGTCTACGTCTCAAGTACTTACCCCGGCACTGCACTTAATGAATTATATTACTTGATGGCTGCAGTAAAAAGCGGCATTCGCCTTTATTCAGGCGCTAACACGAAACTGTTCATTAGTTCAAATCCTTCGAGGCATGTTTCGACGTCTCATCGCTCATCACTCATCGCCTTGTTCTGTTGGCCGGATACAAACACATCTTTTTTCTCCACTACTGTGATCGTGTAGACTGACTATTGTTCCTAATATACCGTCATAATAACGCTTGAATCAACTCGGAACACGCGGCAAATGGGAAGTTGCAGATACACAAGCTCGTCTTTAGGATGTGTCGCATGCGACGTATACGGCGACTTTTTTTCTTATCAGGTTGCGAAGCCATTGAAACAACGGGGATGGCTCGAACGCGACATGTGACAAGGCTGTACGCGTTTTTAGGGGCCGGTCGTCAGTATGGTGCCGGTCCCGCCTTTGTTATTCAACTAGTCCTTTGAGGCTCTGCCAGGTCATCTGGACGTATCATTTTAACGAGTTCCTTTCGCTTCAAGTTGCCCGAGTGGGACTGCGAGCAGTTTGAACCAGCTCCGAACCCTGGGTCTGTCTGATTCTTGCACGCTGTCATTCTTCGTTATCAAGCCAAGCGTAGTGCACAATGGTAAATCGAGCGTTAGCCTTTCCTCATATACGCATTTGGACAGAATAAAACGAGCTGCCTAATAGCGTAAGAGAGCGTATCCACCGATTGATGACTTGCCGACTGAAAGGGTTTGGCGTGCGGCGAAAGATTGGCAGGTGGTATTCGTTCAGCAGTCAAATAGGACAGCCGAGATACCCAGCTTACGGGCCCCGTGTGAAATTAGCCGAACATATGTAACGAGCGTCGCCATACTGAATAAGTGTTGCAAGCCCGGTGTACTTGTTGTGTTGACGATAGCTGTATCGAAACTTGTAAGTGCATATCTTTGCCGTTATTTTCACCGTGGCTGTTTTGAACCTGAGCTTGCATTCTCCAATGTTACCGATGAAGGTGGTCTTGTTTGGTTAAATGTGTAGTTGTATCTTGGAAAAGTCGTGCGGCTTGTGGTATCAGAGATCTGCAAGCATGTGGGGTTGGCACAAGTACCCAAAACAGCATAAACGCCGGGACTGTTGAGGGCGGTGATTCGGCTGATATAGATATCGCTGCCCTGCCTCTTGGTTTTGCTCTTTTCACTTTTCATAGGTTCTCTTAGGTGATGAAGTTCCTGAGTGGCGACCCGACGATGTCGAAAGCAAGCACAGCGGCGCGTGTGCAGAACTCATCTTGTAGAATGGCCGTGGTTTCAGGTAACCCGATAGAAGAAGAGTACGTTTATACCTACATGCAAATGAGGTCGATCAACGCAAACTCACGAGAAATATTAGCAGCGAACTCGCGACTGAACTGTTACCGGTTTCCCCGAACCAAACAACCACACCCCTCTCACCTAAGCTCTCGATCGAAGACAACACACCCCTGGTAAGCGCCATAGATGATGCAAGGAGTGCGTCCAGTTTCAGGGCAGAACGCTTCGCCGACAGAAACCTCCTTTTGGGATGGTTTCCCCAGCTCGAGCGCGACGAGAACAGCAGTTTGAGCCTATGGTTGTCGAAAAGAAGTCGTGCGCTTGTGATCCATATTGGCATCATCAGTGCCATCTTGATAACGAATCTCGCTGTGACCATCTTCGCCTACTCGAGATATGGCAGCAAGAACGGTGTGGGGCTTATCTACCATGGCGACTGCTCGACGGTTAAACAGCTTGACCGATGGCTCCATCTTCTTATCAACATTCTGAGCACAGGGATGCTGTCTGCTTCCAACTTCTGCATGCAGCTGCAAGCCGCCCCTACTCGGAAAAAAGTCGATGCTGCACACGAAGAGGGCAAATGGCTAGACATCGGCATACACAGTATTCGAAATCTGAGGCACCTCGATAAGTGGCAGCGAGTTTCTTGGGCATTGTTAGCCCTTACTTCTATACCGATACATTTGATGTGAGAGACTTGGCATCGTCCCCTTGCGAAGAAGCCCACTAGGCTGACGAGTCGTTACTAGTTACAACTCGGCAGTTTTCCAATCGCTATCATCACACAACTACACAGTGGCAGTCGTCAAAGATTCATTTCTGAACGGCAGCTCTTGGAACCTTGAGACGGCCGAAAACAATCGTGCCGGAGACTGGGGATGGAATGATACTCGTGTCAACCCCCTGAACGTGGACTACGAAAAGGTCATCCAAGACATGCAGGACGCTGCGCCGACATACGAGGCACTGAACGTTTCTGCTTGCTTCGACCTCTATGACGATTATTGGAAGCCTCAAGGAAATGCGATAATACTGGTCAAGAACGAGTCAGTGCAGAGCACGCCGGATGACAGCCTGCTGATGTATGTCTCCATCGTGCCACGCTTGGACGATTGGGGCAAGAACATGTGGGCGCTGGGGAATGGCACCGGTACTTTTCTGGCCATATCTCCGACGAAACCTGTCACGAAATGGCTTCTTGGGCCTAAAAGATACGAAGTTTCTCGGTGTCTTGTCCAACCACCGGCCAGTCTTGACACAAAGTGCTGGTTCGAATATTCGCCACCGATCATGTTCACGATTGTCCTCATGAATCTGATCAAAGTAGTCACCATGGTATCAATGTGGATAACCGGGAGAAGACGAGTGCGGAAACAGCAGGATAAGTCTCAGGAAGTGCTATCCACTCTAGGTGACGCAATCGCTTCCTTCATGAGAGAGCCCTGCAAGCAGACCATCGACATGGGTCTCGCGACGAAGTACGACTTCCAAACTACAAGTAGCTGGTTCAGAAGGCGTCGTGCTTCGATGTCTCGAAGGAATCCGCAACGTGCACAAGTTCCGCCGCCGCCTCGTATCTTCAAGACCGAGGCTAAGCAATGGAGATCGGCGGCGAGTCTCCGACATTGGACAGTGCTACTTTTGGCGTAAGCTAAGCCACTCATATATTCCGTCCAACGCTCATCCCATCTCGCTACAGGGGCTTTGCTCTAGTCGTTGTTGAAGCCGTCCTCCTTTCCAGGGCTTCTGCCAGTTTACGGCTTCGCAATTTCAAAGTCAGCATCACGGAGCTGTGGAAGCTCGGCTTCGGAGAGTTGACGCCTTATACCTACCTGTACATCAACATGCCCCGCACGGATCCGGCAGGCCTGATCGCCAACGTTATACTGGCTAACATGCCTCAAATGATTCTGTCGGTGGTGTACATCCTCTACAACACGATGCTCAGTACCTTTCTGTTCCAGAGAGAATTCAGCCGAATGTGTGAAAGCAAACGCCGGAAGCCTCTGCGGGTTTCCGAGCCTGTCGGCATTCAGCGATCGAGTTATTCCATCTCGCTCCCCCTGCGATACGGAATCCCCTTATCCGCCAGCTCGACCTTGATGCATTGGGTGGTCTCGCAGAGCCTCTTTCTGGCTCGGGTACGAGCGGTTCAGCCGGACGGGAGTGATGATGAGGTCAATTCATTCTCAACCTGTGGCCATAGTCCAATCGCGCTCTTTTCCTGTGAGTTTGCCACCTTCTATCTTTGCAGCTATTCGCGTTGTCTGACTCTGTTCGAAAGCGATGATTGGTACAATTGCCATTATGCTCGTTATAATAGGTCTCGGGCTCCGTCGATATGATGGTACAATGAGAATGATGTCGACGAATAGCTTAGCGATCAGTGCCGCATGCCATGTGTTGCCAGAAGACCGAGAAAATGGATACTTGCTTCCTGTTCAGTGGGGGGCTGTGGAGATGAAAGGGGGCGTGGGTAAATGTGCCATGACAACAGCTGCAGCAGGGACTATAAGGCTGCCACAAGTTGGGTTGAGATACAGGTAATAAATTTGGGGAAAATATTGTGTTGAGAGCATACACGTAGTGCTGTACTTTGGGTAAGCGGAACAGAATTGCTTGGATGACTTCGGATTTCTTCACCACACAACTAAAGTTCTCTGACTTTTCTTCTCTGAGTGGAAAGAATCTCTCTACACTTGGTGACTGAATCGTTTCTGGAACACAAAGAAAGTATTGAGACGTGAATCAATTCAGCAAGACTCAACAGATGTTATAAGAAATAGTCGATAGTAGTCATCATTCCTCCACCTTATTCTCCTCGTCTTTATCGTCCTGGAGGTTTCTGGGCATATGCCACATGGCTGTGTTTGATATCGTTAACAGACGTGTCTAGAAGCTTCCAGCAGATAACAAGCTTACATCGCGGTGTGGGCATGAAACACCCCAGACTTCAGCTCCTTGCGTACTTGAGAGAGCATCACTACGACTTCCTCCCTGGTCCACCCAAGGATTCCGCAGAAAGTTCTCAGGCTGAAAGCATCCAGGCCATCTAGAAGCTGAACAAGGTTTATCATACCGATATCTTTGTGATGTAGATCTTTGGGCCAGGGCCCAATGGGTAACTTGAATTTCTGGTGGAAGACGTTTACGAACCCGGAATTCCTAGTCCATCCTTCAAGCTTCGGTCCGGGACAAGGGTCTCGGCCAATCATCCTGCAAGCCGCAATCAATTGTTCGCCCCATTTTCTTGTCTCGTGTTTCTCAGTCAGAGTACCATCGTCCGAGGCGGGAGTTATGTCATAGTCTTGAAATTCTACCCAGCCGCCAGGATTGAGGTTGCTAATGTAGGAATTAGTTCTGCATATACGGACAAGAACCTTCTACCAGGGGCCGGGGGGTTGTACTTGTATATGTTTTTCATCAGCTTTGGCCAGTCTGCCACTGACCCAGCCATGTAACGACAGAAGATAAAATCGTACTTCTTGTCATTGACCCAGCGACTCTCAACATCATCGACCTCAAACTTGACATTGGGGGGGACCCTATTGTTTTTTTGTTAGTTTTGAACTGACCCTCGGCCACTAAGCTAATATATCGAAATGCATAGTTTGTTACCAAGATGGTTGAATGGCACTCAAATCATTTCCAAGAATTTGTTGTAGGATCAGCGTTTTCCAATAAAAGTGGCACTGCACATAGGATAGGAGATCTGAAATTTTGAGTACCTCAGCATTTGGAAAGATCTCTGCTGCTTCAATGGCCCCTATAGCACCATGGTGTCAAGCAATTCTGAGAAAATGTTTCAAGGGTACCAAAATGCCTTACATATGCCAGTACCAGTACCGATATCAAGGATTCGATGTGTGTTTGCCTGCGGAACAGGGGCTAGAAAGAGCTTTTTACCGATCGACTTCATGATCAACATATGATTCAGATCAAGTCGATCCATTTCACTCTTTTGCATCATTAGTCAACTGGTTCCGGGTGCTCAGGAACGGTAGCGATTGATGTTACCTCATCATTCGGTGCCAAATACGCTGCCCAGTCGTTAGTTGCGTCTGAAAACTTCCGGCATGATATTTGCAAAGGGAACATTGTAAAGCTGGAAACCGATGTTTTCATCACTCACATCCTGCGCGGAAAGCATGGTAACGGCGGCCGTACTCCGTAGGATAGTCAACCACGCTTGAAGTCAGAGAAGCAGTATATGTTGAACTGAGTTGTCAGCTACTCCCTATACAAAGGCAAGGAAATAGAGTAAATACGAAAGGCGAGTATGATCAAAGTATTGAAATACCAAAAATCACTCCCCAAATAGGAGAAGGAAAGGAAAAGGCAAAAACTATGCAGACTTACATTCGATCATCAATATTCGAGGACGTCTCGTCAAGCTGGTGTTCAAGTCAACTCGCTGTTAACTGAAGGGTGCCAGATCTATACATACACTGGCCGAATCGTCAACTTCAACGTTGACAGAAACAGATGCCGGTGTATTCAAGACATCTGATACCGGTGGTGGGGTTTCCGAGTTGAACGTTGGCGCCGCGGCTGGGGTCTGCGGATTGGCCAATGGATCTGCCATTTCCGATTACTGCTGTTTGAACTATTGATAATCATGTCAAAAGAAAAGTGAGAGGGGGGGCACGCTAAGTATTTATGACCCAGACTTGGGTTTCCATGGTCACTTCTGATTACATGGGCGCTCATGGGGAGAATACCTCAGACCGGAGAAGGGTCCGTTGTTGGTGCAGTCACCGATGGTGCACATGGCTTACCATACATAAAGCTGTCTCAAGTTTTCACGGCTCCACTGCTTTTCGTTCCCTAATAGCCTGTATCTTATCAATTACTCCTTCTAAACGGGTTATCGACGGATCAGCTTCCTATTTTGTATGGTTGTGCAGTTGACGACTCTCCACTTCGAAACAACGCATTTTCGTATTCGACGAAGCATCATGCAAGCCGGGGTGGAAGAAAAGTCAGCACGTGCATTGTTTGCTTCCTCATACCTTGGCGTCTTGGCGAGAACAGCGATATCGTACCTTGAGAGGTCAATCAGCTGATCTCTGAACTTGGCGGTAGCTTTGACAACAAGGGTCAAAACACACAGAACTAACTGTATGGTTTTTGCAGTAATTCCAGTCTTCAATACCCCTCCAGAAACACTAGAGCTACAGACTATAGAGCAAATATCCCCTGAGCACTATCTTTCCAACATGTCCCTCAATACCGTCATGATTTCATCTGTTATGCTAGCCATGAAACCGATATGTGCTCACCTTCAAAACCAACATGTGGCTCAGTCCAAGTCGCTCCGTCTCGCTCCTTTGCATGACTGAAGCTTGTTGCTTACGTTTGATCTCGCAAAATGAGAGCGAAGGAACCTACGACTCTGCGGTATTCGCCCTTCATAACCACCGTGGCATGGATCTGGGGGGAAACATCCGTCGGTTTTGTGATACTGAAGCGTAATTTGGCCATGAACCACTTCGCCGGTGCTGAGTGGTTGAGGGCTACGAGGGAGCGCATTGTCTTGGTATGGCCCGACATTAATACCGGAATGCGGCGAGGAATACCATATTAACTTCAATTGGATGAAATCTAGCCCGATGGGAAGCCGGGGGTTTTCCATGATCTTTCGAGCATGGACGGACGTGGACTAGCACGCGGCCAGGCAGATTGCAGCATCAGAGGCAAGTCGGCGGGCATTCCGCGGTTTCGGCGACCGGGACCCACCGAAGCCGCCGAACGGCACGGCCCCACACGACGATCACTTTAGCCCGTCATGAAGCAGGTAGAACGGCAGGATGCAAGTCAGCACCCTTTCGGACTTTGCATCTTGATTCAGATTCTGTACCGGTTTTATTCCATACATTGCCAACGCGCGGCGTGATGGAGAAGCCCCCAGCCTCCTAAAGTATTCTGCCCTTTATCGACTTCGGTGGCGGGCTGAGTCAAGGGGCATCGGCCGCCCTGCAGAAACTGGGGAACGTGACTGACATAGTTGGCACTGGCGGCTCCATTCATATTGAGCAAGGATTCTTTAACGGCAATAATGGTGGTTCAGAAACCTCCGACTATGTCTCCAACATTTCTTTTCTGACACTTGCGCCGGTGGCAGGGCCACAGGAAGCGGGGCAATGGCGATGGAGGGGTCACGATTGCATCCTCAAGGGAAAGACACGGTAGGATCGTATCTTCCAGCTTCTATTTAGAGAAACATATGACCCTGGGGTCCTCGGTGCTGCGGAGGATATTTCAATGCGTCTTTACCTCTGGACCACCCTGCGTCATTGTCGTTGGACTTGCTATCCGCGTCTCCAAGACTCCTAGGCATCTTCGCGGGTTTATTTGTTTTGAAAAGGTCATAAAACCTATATCCTCCTCTCAAATCTTGGGTTTTCGGATGATATACTGTTCCAACGGGACGTCATCTGGTTTCTATCTTATCCCGGCTTCGCCAAGTTTCCTGTACCCATATACTTGCAGTTGCGATGAGGCTTTACTTCCCACTTGCCATTCTGGGGATTGTGGTCTCAGTTTTCGGTGCATTCGACCCAAAATCGAAGAACAACGTGGTGGTTTACTATGTAAGGCCACCGTGTCGAGTTGTTGACTGTGAACCGAAGATAGAGCTGACTGTGTCACAGGGACAAGGTCCGAACCAGAACGACCTACTTTACCACTGCCAGCAACCCGAAATTGACGTGATCGTCCTTTCCTTTGTTTATCTTTTTCCAGCGCAAGCGAATGGCTACCCGGGAACGAACTTTGGAAACCGATGCGGTGATCAAGTCTACCCGGGCCCTGGCAGCGATCCGTCAAAAAACCAGCTGAAATCGCATTGCCCAACCCTAAATGCCCAAATTCCCGTTTGTCAACAGCAGTACGGCAAGAAGATTTTGCTCTCTCTCGGGGGCGGGGTCACAACCTACCAGCTCACAGGGAAAGCCGAGGGTGAGGTGCTGGCGACGTACCTTTGGAAGATGTTCGGTCCCAGGGACCCTAGTTGGACCGGTCCTCGCCCCTTCGACTACAACGGACAGACTGTTGAAGTAGACGGGTTCGACATGGACATCGAGCATCCATCAACGGGTAAGTTTTGACAATCTGGTTTCATTGTGATGATCTCGGGCTGATATCACGGCCAACAGACAACTCCGCTGGCTACATTGCCCTCGTCAGTCTCTTACGAACATTTTACGCATCAGCCACTAAGCAATACTATTTGACCGGCGCTCCCCAGTGCATCGTTCCGGACGCCAGCATGGCCGCCATGATTTCTAGTGTTAAGTTCGACATGCTCTTCGTCCAATTTTACAATACCCCCAGCTGTTCAGCCGCTACGTGGGTCTCTAACAACCCGTCATATGTTTCAGGCCAACCTTCTCAGGGAGGTGGGTTTACCTTTGACGCATGGGTCCAATGGCTGTCAAACACGCCCAGCCGGAATGCAACGGTGTTTATCACACTGCCTGGCTCCCCAGACGCAGCCAACCCAGGAAACTATATAACTCATGACTCGGCCAAGAACCTCATCAGCGCATACTACTGCCGGCGGTCCTTCGGAGGTGTCGCCGTGTGGGAAGCGACGCGAGGAGCCAGTAACCCATACAATGGCAAATCTTTCCAGGCCACGATGAAGTTGTGGCTTCAGGGAGCTGCAGCGGACGCGCGGCTAGCGAGCTGTCAGGTGAGTTTATGGCGGGGAAAAGATAGCGGTAACCAGCTAACGTTCACGCAGGCTCCAACAACGTCGTCGTTGTCATCATCTGCGCGGCCGACCCAACCCACCAGCTCGGCTCGGCCCAGTCCGAGCCCCAACCCTCCTACTTCTGGCCAGCCCGGCGCTTGCGGGGCCGGCGTGGGGTCTTGCGGTAGTGCGTTTTGCTGCAGTAAATGGGGCTATTGCGGAACGACGAGTGAGTACTGCGACGCAGGGTGTCAACCAGCCTTCGGCAGATGCACGAACGGAAGCGGAAACGGGGGCTCGGGACTACCGACCTCGACCGATGGATCGTGCGGCGCCGGGAAGGCGACGTGTAAGGGTAACGGCATCTATCAATGTTGTAGCCAGTGGGGTTTCTGTGGAAATTCTAACAGTCACTGTGGTCCCGGTTGCCAGCCCGCCTTTGGAAATTGCGGCAGCTGATCGAAGACTAGGACAGTTGATATGGCAGGGTATATATGTTACGCTGGTGTTTGTACATAAACGCACAAGGAGGATCAAGTGCAGGTATTACGAGAAGACGTCAATAATGTATGGTAACGAAAGAAACATTATACTTCCAAAAGCCGGCCACGATATCCCATAGTTTGTCGAAGTTCAAAAGCAGTCACCAAAAGACACGCCTGAGCCTCATACGCTTGGGTGGAGGGGTATGGGGGACTCCTCGACATCGTCAACCCTCTACTTTTTCTGACTGGACCTTCAACTTTCCAGGTCATTTGGTTGAGTAGCTATTCTCAGCCCCCTCGTTCATCCATATAACTTTTCTCAACAACATATACCCATCTCTATCTGGTACCCTACATTGTGGTATCCAACATCCAAACTCTGTGAATAGAGCGAGGCTTGAACTTTAGTCTATTCCAGAAGGCCGTATTTGTATAGATTATTGCACAAAGCACGTCAACATGGTAGTGTATTTTACTATTACCCAAACCTAGCTGAACTGCATCCCGAAAGCAGCGAGGCTGAGCACAGATATGGCTCGGCGACACAAGCGCTCGGGCACACCGGAATGGATGCCGATGACCATTACGCATCTGATTAGCTCTCTGCCTACATGGCTTAGACAACTCGATAGACCAACTCGACCAAACCGACTCGAAGAAACGGACTCGAACGAACGGACTCTGCCAAGCCCTGTTGTGCCTTGTCATCCGTGATCCATGTAATCAAAGCACAACATTAACAAGGGTGGGTGGGCTAAACAAGCTTGTTGACCTGATAGCTAGCTAACTCGCTCAAGGTCGTTTCTCCACATATTCCAGCCAGAGTTTACGCCACAGGCATGCCAGGAGAAACTATATTTTGGCTGCCCCCTTTGAGGTTGCCTCGATCCCAACTCTACTTTGGGGAGAAGCAGGTTTTTTTCCGTTGCCACATTTGATTCCTGGCCATCCCCGCAATGTGGCGTGATCGAGACGCACTACCGCTAGATTCATGACCTTAAGAATAGGCTTTTTCCAGACGCTCCTGTCCTTCCGCTGGAGGTCCTCGGAAACAAGCAGCTGCGCCAACAACCCCAAAATGTGACGCCAAGGATTCGAACTTAACTGACACAAGTGCTTCCATTTGCCACACTCGACTCCATCGAAACACCAACAGCCTGCAGCCTGCAAGTACGATGTATGTCGGTCGGGGTCTCCGGAATCTCAGCAGCTGAGCAGCCTCGTGCCCAGAACCATTTGGGCCACGGGCCGAGCCTAGAGCGCGAATGACAAGAGGAGAATTCTCGATGGATCCAGAAACTTGAGCTCGGCTTGCTAAGCTACAAGTCCTCCGGGAAGGTTTCCCCAACGGCCTGCTTTCCGTCGGACGCTCTGCGCGGGAAACGCCCCGCGCATCGGCCCTCACCCACCCTCTACGGGATTCCGGCGTCGGGCCAAGTCCGCGGAGATCCATCATGTCGGCTGTCGCGCTCTGAGGATGCTCGCCCCCTGACTTTGGAAGATGAATCAGGCAACACAACCGTTCCTGGTCCTGGCTATGCACCAAAGCCCCGCAACTCGGATTGCACAGACATGTCATGTAGAACTGTCAACGGGCAGGAACCGGCGTCGTGGAGTGATATGCCCGGACAGCGCCATTGTGTAGCCTTGGCAAGGGCTGCCGACCTCTGCCGACCTCTATGACCATCATTGCGCTGTACTTGTAGGGCCACTTCCGTCGATGGTGATTCAAAAGAGTGATCAGGAACTTGAATCTTAGGTCATCGTCTAGCCTAGATGAAGCCTTTGAGTCCCAGTCCAACCCAGATCAGTATGGCTTGCCGTGACCCTTGGCAACTCCTGGCACCGCGCCCAATTATGCTGATCCGATATCGCGGTGCCTGATGCGTAGACCTAAGACTGGCCAAGATACAGCTCTCATCATAGCGAATAGTAGACTACTGCAAAAAAGCTTCAATATTTATCTGGCCGAAGCCAGTTGCACGGCAGGTCACATATAAAACCTACATGTCCCTGCGAGGTGGCGCACTGAAACATTACAGCCTGTTAGCGTCGTGCTAAGAGAAAACAGAGTGTCTTGTTACGGGGCGAGTCTGACAAAGCCAACCGACTCGACTCGGTGTTGCAGCCGTTTTCTCGATGATCTTACTCAGCCCTGACCGAGATCCCTCCTCCAGTCTTCGGAAATAGAACGGCCTCGAGAAGGAATTTTACGGAGGGGTGCTCCGGTCTCGAATAAAGGTTTCGACCGAAGCATCAGGAAACTCAACAGTGTCCTCAAGACCGGAGTGGCCATTCAGGTTAGTTGTTCCATCGGCCAAGACGACGGCCGGGAGACAGACATCTCCAACCTCGGATCGCACATGCCACATGTGACATACGTGAACTCAGTCGGCATCGGAATGGAGTCCACGGGATGATGCAGTCGATCGCCCCTCGCCTCGTCGATGTTCGTCTCTGGCTGGCTGAAGAAAACTCTGGGCGGCGCGATGTTGCTAGCTTCCTAGATGTTGAGATGCCAAGCCTTCCACGGGCCTCTCCCGCATCCCACCTCTCGTATCCTTCCCA
This sequence comes from Colletotrichum zoysiae, assembly GCA_030867305.1. Taxonomy (NCBI): domain Eukaryota; kingdom Fungi; phylum Ascomycota; class Sordariomycetes; order Glomerellales; family Glomerellaceae; genus Colletotrichum; species Colletotrichum zoysiae. Next base: position 16,341 of record MU842987.1, on the reverse strand, counting down.
GTCTCTGTGCGCCCCAGACACATGTATGATGTTGTGGGAGTAGCCGCCCCAGGCCCTAAAGTGCGTCTGCTCACGGGTCCCGCCCGATCAAACGCCCACCACTATTCCATCACCTCTCTCATGGGATTGAGTGTTACAATTCTGCACTCTATAGCGCTTTATAACGTTCGAGGGTTTCGACATCGGACTTTGCCATCATCCAAGCTCTCGACTATCCCGCGCTCCAGCCAGCTATGGACCATTCTCTGCAGCTCATGTCATGAACAGCGTTTCCGGCTGGGAAAAGCGTCGCCTGCTGCCGCGCATGCTGAACGGTTAAAGGGAGCCACGATTCACCAGGCAAGTACCTAGAAAGCCTCTGGTCTTCACCTCCTAGCGGAAAAGCCGGACTTCCCATCGTGTTCGCTTCTGACCCAAGCGAACGACGCTGCATGGACGACGAAGCACACCGTCCCCGGCTGCAGAAGTCCTGAATATCCCTGCCCGCTGCGGCAGAAGGACGTTTGCCTTCTTCTCAAGTGTTCTAGGGCGGGCGTCCGAAGGACGCGGCCCCCGCGGGTCGGATGCGGCCCCTCTGTTCTGTGCACCGTTTTCCCTGACTCGCTAGTGAAACACGACGTCTCGGTAGGTGGGAGGGGGGGGCCGAACTCAGGAAAGCTAATCTGCGTTGGCATGTTGGCCACCCGAAGAAGCACATGCCTCAAAAAGAGACGGCGTCGCGTCTTCGGGGATAAGTCTCTTCGTGCGCTCTAGTCTGCTCGCTGTTCTTGCCTGAGGATTGATGGCAAACCAGCCTATTAATCGTTGCGGTTCTCCCCAGCCCCAGATCGCGACCTTAATACATGGGAAACAGCTCGACTGCCTATTTCCTCATTAATCCTTCGACTTTCTCTTGAGGACGTGCATGACTTCGTGTGTGTGTGTGTGCTCAGCATCAACCATGCGTCTCTTTTCGTACGTATTGTATTTCGCTGGCTTACCCCCTCCTCATTCCAATTCCGTCTCCCGCATTGGTCTAAACAGTGGCTGACTTCATTCCTTTCCTTGTGCGATGAAGAACTCAACAGAATAAATTATAGGACCTTCCAGCCTCTTCCACGTTGTGAGGTGCTGGCTGGTTCATCATGGGCAATTACCTCCTTTCCCCGCACTTCAAGCTTGAAGCGGTTTCTGAAGATGACATGGTCATTGCATCTCTGGCCTGGGGCTTCACTCTCGGGTTCGGCTGGCTCACGGTGTGGACGGCCATCAAGCAGACGACTGCCATGTATAAACGGCAAGGCAGTCGCATCTACCGGAATGCCTATATCTGGATGATCTGGTTAGAGATTATTGTGTGCGCCATTTTTGGTATCATATGTTGGCTGTATCTCAGAGGCATTATACCACCGAGGTAAGGCTCACTGCGCAGCTCTGGTCTGAAGAATATAAGGACTCGGTGCTGATTAAACAAACCACAGCTTTGCATTCTATTTTAGCATTTGTATGTTCGATCCAAAGTCCCCTTATTATCTTCACAGTTTGCGCTAACGTCTAAAGTGACGACATGGGCTCTCCAGGTTCGGACACCCTGCATGTTTCTGTTATATAGTTTCCTGACTAGAGCAGGTTCAATTTTTGCTACAAATCATCATCAACCGCTGTGCCATTCTACTTAACAATCCGAAACACTCCTGGCGGCTCAAGGTCGGCGTCGCCGTGCTCATCACCGCCGTCAACGTTTCCGTCTACAACATATGGATCCCGGCTCGGCTGCAGATATCCGAGCGATACATCGAGATCAACGAGTGGTGGGACCGCTGCGAGAAGGTCATCTATCTTATCGTCGACGGGGCGCTCAACATCTATTTCGTCCGCATCGTCCAGAAGAACCTGGTTACTCACGGCCTCACCGAGTACAAGCGACTGACGCGGTTCAACATGTTCATCATCGGCTTCTCGCTGAGCATGGACGTGCTCATCATTGCCATGATGAGCCTCAAAAACACATTTGTGTAAGTAGCTCCCCCCTACGAAAGCAATCCTTATTGGATCCGACGACGTCCCTGCCGTGGCATCGAGATCCCATCACTGAACTAGCTAACCCATCGGATACAGATACATGCAGTTCCACCCCCTGGCTTACATGGTCAAGCTCAAGATTGAGATGTCTATGGCCGAGCTCATTGGGAAAGTCGCCCGCAAACGCGACCTTGGGGCGTCATCAGCGCCGGACTTCGATACCAGCCGGTATTCATATCAGCCTTCAGAATACAGCTTGCCATCGCCCGTCTATCCGAGAGGGCGGTACATCAGCGGCATTGATGACACGCTCAACAGCACCGACAGAGCTCCAATCGAACTCACCACACCGAATACAAGAGCACCAAAGCTTCGAAGTGCGAACGTGGCGGCCGTCAGCTCGGGCCCCATCGACCGAAGGGCTTCGGTCACCGCGGCCACCATGACCGAGGATGGGCAGCCCAAGATGGCAATATACCGCACGAGAGAGGTGGTTGTCGAAGTGGAAACGGTTCACGATCAGGGGCAGCAAGCAACGACAAGCCAGACGGGCCAGGTTGGCTCGGACGACTCGCACGAGAGGAAGAAGCACGAAAACGACTGCTCTTCCGTCAACAGCCTCGGCGCCGTCCAAAAGTCTTTTGCGCTTCCAGAATACCATGCCCCATGGGCTTCACGAGAATTCTGCCCAAAGATATGGGACGGGACGAATTATGATGAAGAAGACCCCGACCTCCCGGCGTCGGCTGCGAAGGTCGGTGCGCAACGGCAAGCGAGGGGGTGAACGATTGAACGATTTCTACGCCCGCACGAAGGGGCTAGCAAAAGAGAGTAATAAAAGAGGAACGAGTGGACGAAATCCGACGAAGCTTCATACAAGCAGTGTGAGCGCTCGGGCTGGGGACCTCTGATCTGGCTAGACGGGGACGAGCGGGTGTGGCAGAGCAGGTTCGGACGGGGGCGACGAAGCCAAGCGCCGCGCGTCAGCCCGTCGCGGAATTTTTCGCTGGGAAACAAATCCCGAACGCCGCCGTCGCGCTACGACATTCGCCGACGTCTTGTCTAACCAACTTCAACCCCCTTTGGCGATTTTGGACCGACGGCCCCGGGTTTATACCATGCTCTCTGGGACCACCCGTCGGCTCACCGTTTCCCCCTCGCCGTCTACGCCTTGGAGATCTCTCTCGGCTTTTCTCCGAGTCGATAGAGAGGAGATCTTCTCCGCCGGATTCCACACATCAACAGGAGCGATTGCCACCAGACACGCACCGCATCTTCTAGCTGCGCCAGGGGCGGGCATATCGACCTCAAAGTTCCGGACCGCGCTTACATATGAAAAGCTGTCATCTCGACGCGCTTTAGATCCGTAAGACTCCTGAAAAAAGAATTATGGTAAGGCTGCATTAGAGGCGGGGGGTCGAGGGGGGCATTCGAACGTGAGGTGTCCTCTATTGGGATACAGGCTACGGATTTGTGGATGCTTCATGAGAGCGCTGCATTTAATAGCGGGAGGCTTGCAAGCTTTCTCATGAGCCTAGCTTTGTCTAGTCCTCTGTAATGATCATAATCCGGGAGCGAACTTTGTTTGAATCGGTTGGGAATACCCTTAAGCTATACGACTATTATCAATGAAGATCTATATTGAGACTACGCCGGTTTCTGATACCCTCATCGTGCCACGACAATGCTTTTTGCCAGCCATTACTCTGCAAGATGCTTGATCTGGGAAACTGCTGTTTCAAACAGGTTACACTGGTGATTTTCAAGGTTGTATCAGCTCCTCTGCCTCGGATATGTATGTTATGTTGCTACATATTTTTACTAACACAAGGCTTCGGCTATTGCGTCAAGTACCTGAGATACAGACGACTAGTCACATCTGTGATGGCCTGTTCCTCAATATTCGAATACCATGTGGCTCGGTCACTTTGAGTTGCAAATTATGCATGCAGTTTGTAGAAACCAGTACTAATATTGATGGGAAACACCGACCATTCTTGGATCCCTTATGCGCCTGAAGTATGTTACATAGCAACCATCACTGTATGTGGGGATATACTTATAACTCTGGGGAGTTACCAGATTTCTTTGCACGATATTAGGTCCTCCACGGACTTTGTTCATTGCTATGTGCAGGTCTAACCGCCAGGATAGAATAATCATCACGTGAGGGCACGGTTGCCAATCTCAAACTGAGGCTATTCCTATCGCATTGCTTTCCGATGATATTGCTTGGCAGACATTTGCAAGGGGAATTTACACACTCAAGGATGACCAGCTCCTCTTACTAATATTTGCTACCAGATAAGTGGTACCAAAGAGTGCTGAAATTCAACCAGCTAATAATGCCGCATCTTTTCATAAACTACGGCCAGATCAGTATCATCGTTATGACTGCATCAGATGGTAGAAAGGGGCCGCTAGCTGCCACTAGACCGCTTTTCTGTCTTCATTGGGTTTCATACGGCGAGCTTGCATTTGCCTAGAGGTGCCCATAGGCCTCTAGATCCAGACGAACATGCTGAGCTGCGAGACCAACCGTTTTGTTCAATGCCAACGCGGCGGGATATCGCAGCAGCCAGAGAGAGTGATACCCTGCTGGGAACAGTTTGTCTGAGATCTAGCGTATTCATGCGCCAAACTAAGCAGCATGCTCGGTCAAGGTCGTATCCTACGTCAGCATCTCAGCCAGCCATAGGGGGCTGCCAAAGATGATGCGCCATGGACCCTGACGGCGAGGCGGGTAACTTTGAACGGGCGAGTGGCTAATATTACGGCAGCGAGGCGCTCCGCCGCCCCTTGGTCATCACCATGCTTCTAGTATTACGATCATGTGCTAATGGCTGCATAGCAAGGTTGCATGCTCCAACATTCGGTTAGGGCTCATTTGGACTACAGTCTAGAGCAAGGGGACCCAAGAAACAAAGGGCCGATATGATGGATGGGGGTGATACTTGGCATTACAGTGTCTTTTTATTTTCTTTGCTGAATCAACATGACCACTTGATTCCCTCATAGAGAATTCAATTCTACGAACCTTTGCGTGCTGCCGGCTCCGCGTCGCCGTCGCCGTGCGACTTGGAATGACTGGCTATGTATGCACCTGGAATGACTATCTACAAGACGCGCCAGCCCGTTGAGCAAGAGACGGGGCCTCAAGACTTCTGAAGTGACCGAAGCTCCTTCCCGTCGACCCAGTTACCATGCAGTCCTTGCCTCAGCCTCATCGGGACCTTGACCACGGCGACGGCCTCGGTGAACTTCTTCGTGTCGAGGATGTGCAGCTCGCTCGACATGGTGGCGTAGTTGTTCGCCAGCACGATGACGAACCCGTCGGCCTCGGCGGCGCCCTCGTACCGCGGCACGAACACGGGCTCCTGGACCAGGTGCATCTTCCCGGGGCAGTAGCTCTCGTAGGCGCCGGTCTCGTGGTCGTAGTGGCCGACCGAGTTGTGCATCGCGTGGCCGCCGCCGGAGACGGACAGGAGGCCGGCCATGTCGGTGCCGTGCGAGAGGTCCATGTCGCAGACGAAGCTGTGGCGGTGGCGCTTGCTCTGGAAGCGGTCGTCGATCCGGGGGAACTCGACGTCGTGGTCGAGGACCGTGGGGGGCCTGGGGAGGTCCAGCTCGTCCGAGCGGGGGTCGATGTCGATGCGGGTGTAGCGCCCGCGGATGTCGCGCGGGTGCGGCGCGTTGCCCTTGGCGTCGGGCCACCAGAAGAAGACGTTGTTCTCGACGATGGGCATGTCGTAGGTGATGCGCCCGTCCGGGGTCTCGAAGGCGTTCGTGGTGTGCCCGGGGAAGGCGTGGGGCGCGCGGAACCACTGGGGAGGGGGGAGAGAAACGTCAGTTTGACTCGGCTTCGTCTTGATGTTGCAAAGGCGAGGGGGCGTTAATTATCCTACTTTTACATCGCTGCCTTTGGCTCCGCGGCGGGGGAGTACGCCGATGTAGAAGGGCACAATCGGGTCGTATTGAAAGTGCTCGCCGCCGGCCTTGAGCCTGTCGATGTCGCAGATCTGAGGGGTAATGGGGAACAAGACCTGAGCAGAGTGGTCAGCCAAGGACCCAGAATCAGAAGAGATGCTGCCGCGCGATCCCTACCCAGTTGTCTGTCACGGCGAAGTCATGAATCATGCCGACGACCGGGGCGACGAGCCACACCGTCTCGAGGAACTTGCCGTCGGCGCCGATGCTGAAATAGCAGACGTCGGGCGTGCCGTCGCCCTTGGCCTCGTAGCCGAAGCACACGAGCTCGCCCGTGACGGGATCCACCTTGGGGTGCGCGGTGAAGGTGCAGCTCGGCAGCTGGCCATTAAAGTCCTCGAGGCCGATGGTCTCGAGGGTCACCGGGTCCATGGTGTACGGCGGCGAGTCCTCCTTCAAGGCTAGCAGGGAACCGTTGAAGTAAATGATGTTGGTGTTGGCCGTGCTGCGGACCTTGAACTCAACCGCATCGGTAAACTTATTGCGGTAGCGGCCTGGGGGGGTTGTCCATGTCAGTCGGGGAGGGCAACTGAGAAGGGGAGGGACGCCGACCTAGGAGAGCCCGGTTTGCCTCTCGCTCTCTGACAAACTTTTCGGTGCGCACATACTTCTGCTCGAAGTCGACGTTCCCGTCGCGGAAGCGGAAGGCCGATATGTTGCCGTCGCCGTTGAACCACTAGGCACCATGTCTCACATCAGCTCTGGTGTGCCTCCCAGCAGTGTGAATCGACCAGGAATCCGGTCGAACTGGTCGGTAGACATAGAAGGGCATGGCAGACGGGGCAGACGTACCGGGTCGTTTTCGATGAAGGGCGGGAACTGGGGGTCAGGCATGACCCGTAAGAAGGCGCCGTCCAGCTCGGGGGGCACGGTGCCGACGATCTCCAGGTTCCGGACCTCGCCCTCGAAGCGGCACGGCTTCATGAAGCCCGAGAACTGGGGCCGTTCCGGATAGGCCTTGGGGGGCGGGTTGGGCAAGGCGACACGGAAGTGACCGGACATTTCTGCTGCGGGCGGGGGTTCTGTTTTATGTGTGTAGGTGTGAGAGTGCGTCAAGTGTGTTTGTGTTCGTGTGCACAACTGAAACCGTGCAGAGACGTATGTAGATACTCAAGAGAGGCGGTAGAGAGTCTAGTCGATCAGCATCAGCAAGCTTTTCGTTGACGGACGGGTACAAGATGAGGGCTCTTTCACTTCTCGAGACAAGGAGAAACATACATATATATATATATATATATACGCATATACAACCTTGGCCTTCGCCTTCGCCTGGATCGCCGGTTAATCCGGCATGTACGCAGAACGCGACACAATGGTAAGGCATATCCTAGAAAGACGTTTCCCTCCCCTCCCTCCGGGGTCTTACCGGAACCCTTGAGGCCGGACTGCCCCGCTACACCGACTGTACCGCCGGCACGCTGATCATGCGGGAAGTGAAGACGCGGGGCGGTTCGAATCACGGCTTGGGATTGGGTTTTCGGCACTCGCAATCGGCACAGCTTCGATTGGCTGCGTTGAGCCTGTCTCCCCGGCCAGCTCCGCCGAGGACCCTGCGCCGGCGTATTTGTCAGCGGCGTCCGCACTTTGGAAGACGCGCGACGCCGAACCTGGTGACGGGCAAACAAGTGCGTCAGCGGCCCGGCGGTGGTATGTCCATTTCCGGATCGTCATTTCTGGTGTTGGCGCAACCTGTCCGATGCGTACCCTCGCGTCACATATACTATGTACGATGTATCATACAGGCCCGACCCTCTCGCGCTTGTCCATCCGTCCACCCAATGCGGGGAACCTGAGGCTGACAGCAGCGGGTTGGAGAAAGCAAATGGATGGAATCGGTCGACGAACAGTGTGTGTTTTCTTTCCGGAAGGTCGGGTCCCCCGCGTTGTCTCGAGGTGGCCCGCCTGTGGGTATCTCATCCGTGCTGCGTTTTGTCATTCTGGGAACGTCTGCTCAACAGGGGTTGAGATCCGATGAGCCGAGGTTGATTGTATGTAATCGCGATTTGCACTCGAAGCTGTCGGTGCCAAAGACGAAGGGTTTTGTCACGATAACTTCATACACTTCCACAGTCTGCAACTGCGTTGTTACGTGGCATATCACGTGGCGTTTCACGTTCATTACTATATATATATATATAGCAACTTACTTTCAACACTTCAACTTACATAGAATCCAGCCTTCTAGACCTGAATTCCTCTACGCCCTGCTGTGTGCTCCAACTCATGACAGGTTTCGTGTGTGCGGCCGTTGATGATCTGTTTCATCACGCGTCTTTGATACGATTCAATGATATAGGTATCAGGACGCCACGCATCCGCGGATAATGATGGGGCCGGCCCGAGCCCACATGGCCGTTCTCGGCCGGCCTTCCATATCCAACGGCAATGCGGCCGCGCCGATAGCTTTAGTTTCTCCTTCTTCAACAACTAGACAGACTTACGAATGCAACTACCGTTTACTCATCCGATCGAATAAACAATGGGATTCAGGGATGTTACAAGACACTATATTCCACAGATCCTACTTTCAAAGCTCTCTCAAGGCTCACCCAGGCACGCCGCCTTGAGGGTCTTTTGAGCAGGAGTATTTGACTGCATCTTTAGGTACTGTAGATCTTATGATTATGATTACACTATATCGAAGGTCTCTAGACTGATTCCTTGCTGCGCTTTTACTTATTTTAAGCAACAAACATTCCAAACCCGTTGTAAGCTACGGGGTAGCCACCACCAGGCTCCGATGCGGGCAGTTTGACATATGCCAAGTCTCTCATCAGCTTCTTAACGTTTGCTGCAACTTTTCCCTTTGACCGGAGACGCTCGCCGTACTGGGGACTGCTTAGCCAGGTGGCAATCATGCCGGCCACCCGGGGTGCGGCGTAGGAAGTGCTGGTGCGATACCTCGTCTCCGAACCGCCACCGGGTACCGCGCACTCGACTCGGACTGCCGCCAGTGCGGTCACCTCATCAACGCCGCCTTCTGACCGATACCAGCGGCTCCCGTTGGGCTCCATGCCGCCGACGGCGACGATGTCCATCTTGGCGGCAAACTTGCCGGGGTACGTGCTGAGGTGCTCGTACTCGTCGCCCTGGTTCCCCGCGGCCGCCACCACGGGGACGTCGAGCTTGATCAGCTGCTCCAGCTGCTTCTCCAACCTGAAGACCTTGTACTTCCAGAAGTCTTTCAGGACCGGCCTGCCGAGCCTCCTGCTCTGTTGGATGTCGATGGCGTACTCCACGAGAGACATCGTGACGACGGCTTTCGCCTTCAAGTTCCGCGCCGTTATGTCCTTAATCACCAGGTCGAGGGCGTCCATGATGTAAGATGACTTCCTGGGCTGGGGGATCTTGACGATGACCACATCGGCATCCTTGGCAGCGCCAAACCGTGGCCCGTTTACGAGGGACTGGACGCAGGTGCCGTGCCCGGCCGCGAGGTCGTCTGTCTTCTGGGGCTGGGCATCTTCGGGGATGAAGATCCAGCGCTTGTTTCCGGGCGCCCGGGTGTATTCTTGGTGTTCCGGGTCTGCTCCGGTGTCGATAATGTAGACCGTGACGCCCTTGCCCGAACTCGCAGGGTAAGCGTACCCGGGCATATCAGCAGGCGAAAACGATGCCAAGTGCGGGGGCTGCGACAAGGCCTTCAAGGACACATCTGCCTTTCTTTCAACGTTGACGTTGTGGTAAGCGACCTGGGGGTCAATACGGATAGGCCGGTCCGGTTTGAGGCTGCGGGGTGGAGTGGTTGAGATGGAACGCCGGGACGGTGTAGAATCAAAGACGGGAGCAAGGCCGAGCCAGAGGCTGTTAAGCTTCATGGCTGCTCATTTAAGGTACAAATAGTGTTATCGCAAAGAGAACTGATAGCAGGCTTGGCATATGACCATGTGCCATAAAAAAGAGTGATAAGAGGGGTTGAGATGGAGGAAACCCATGTAGCATCGGAAGGTAAAATGAAACACAGAGGCAGAGTACCTACGTTGCTAAGGAATGAAACGTATAGGGAGAGCGAGCGACAGACAAAAAGAATCTATATGTAGCTAAGGTTGGAGTAGAGTATAAAGGAGACGTCGGCTTGGCTGGGAAGTTTGATTAAAATTAGGTCGACAAACTTGATGTACTATGATACCTAAGAGAAAATACGGACTATTTGATATGCCCAAAGCACCAGAGTCGAATAAGACTGAGAACGTTCTAGGCCAGGCACTCCCAGGGCGGTTGGCTCCTCTTGAGGTCCGGTTTTTATCAGAGCTGACCTGACCAAGACTCCCGGGTAGCCGATGCTAGCAAGTCATGCATCTGTCAGAGGCTCCTAATAAGTGCTATCCCCTGTCCTAAAACCTGACCTCAACAGGCGCCATCCCTGACCGCACATATACACATACATATGTAGTATATATTGCCAACGGCGAGGCCGAAATGATCGTTATACACATGTCATACGCCCGGTAGTATACAGTTAACCTCCGCGAGAAACCTCGTTCTTGACAGACTATCCACTCCTATCCATGTTTTGCTTGTGCTTGTGCTTGTGCTGGTTGTTTACTGCTTGTTCTGTCGTTTGTCGCGCGCCCGTTGCTTGCTTACTTCACTGCCGTTCGCTGTGCCTCTTGAATGTTCGCTGCCGTGTTATTACACACACCCAGCTACGACAGTCCGTTTGCCCCCTTAGCTCCGGACCGGCTGCCGAGAGGGCTGTGTCAACATGTCTGCCGAGGAGGATCGACTCCGTGGTGATGATGAATTTGATGGGGAGTTTCCCCTTCCAAGACACCCGGTCGCATTTCGACCTTGAAGGCAATTTGACCAGGTGGGCATCCGTCTTCCGCTCGGTCCGGAGCAGTGCCGGTGCCGACATCGTCCACCTCGGGACCAAAAACCCTTCCGCTATCCATCTCGACAGCCCTACGCCGTTGAATTCTCAGGACGGAGACACGCCCCAGAGTACTAGCGGACGTTACATATCACGCCGTCGCTTGATAAAGGTTAAGAACAAAGAGAAGGGAGACAGAGACGGTCGAGGAACGGCTCATTTGTACTGGGCCTAATTACAAAAAGCCAGTACAGACCCGCATGATTTGGCCATTGCGGCGCCCCCCCCCCCCCCCCCCCCCCCCCCCCCCCCCCCCCCCCCCCCCCCCCCCCCCCCCCCCCCGCCGCCCCCCCCCCCCCCCCCCCCCCCCCCCCCCCCCCCCCCCCCCCCCCCCCCCCGGGACCAGCCGCACAGCCATCCCGAACCCGCAAGCCTGGCACCGTGGGCTTCCGGACCTCGGATTGCCGCCGCCCAACCCCGGCAGGCCGGTCACACACACACCCTTCCACGAGCATCTCCCGCCGCTGAACCTCTCACATCTGGCCGGTCCCGCGCTGTTCTCTAGAGATCGGGAAAGAGAGGGAAGGGGGGAAGGAATGCGGGGACAGCCCCCCCCCCCCCCCCCCCCCCCCCCCCCCCCCCCCTGGCGTCCGGTCAGTGAGTGGACGAGGCGGCGCCAGTTCATCGGCAATCGGGGCCGGACTTGGCACTTGGCGCGTTCATTTGTTTTTTTACCGCCAACAAACATTTCTGACCCAAGCCACGAAACCCATTTTTAATTCCTTTTTTTTTTTCTTCCTCTTCTTTTGATCTCTTCTTCTACTTGTCTAGCCAGGCTTTTGAGCAAACATGCCCGTGGAGAAACCAACTTGAGAATACACACAAGCACGCTCAACTTTTTCGTCCTCCCTCCCTCCCTCCCTCCTCCCCTTCGACCACCTAGTTTCCCCTCCTCCAACATCGAATCCGCGTGTCTTGCATGTTCCCGTTCCCCGTCCCTCTTTGTGGGCAGGGGGTGCGAGTGTTGGAAATGCACCAACCAACCAACCCACCCCTCCCTCCCTCCCTCCCCCCCTTTCATACTCCCCATGTTGGATTGGCTTAACGTGCCTCGGAGGAAACGGCCAACACATGCACGACGTTTGGGAAAGCCACAAACCACAGAACTCGCAGTATGTAGTTAGTAGACACACGCAAAATCTCACCCGCTCTGCGCTCTGCGTACCTAGTAAACCACCTACCCGTCCAGGTAAAGGGGGAGGGGGGGTTTGTTCACCCACCTCGGCGCATTTGCACCGCCGGAATGCCAAGGCGCCAACCCGGCGCCCGGAACGCACCCCCCCCCCCCCCATCAATCAGTCTGTTTGTCTACTTGACCTCTGCTGCCTCCTGGCTCCGTATACCTTTTCACTCTTGCCTAGGTAGCCTTCTCGCAATCCTGAACTCCCCCCCTGGCCACGCTACCAAGAAGCCTTCTCCCCCCCTAAAGCAAAAGGGGGGGAGGGGTTTGGGAAACATCCTGGACGGTCCCCAGGCCAAGGGGAAAAACGCAATACTAAATAAACCCTTGGCAGACGTCTCCCGCCCTGTGAAACATCCCCTCCCGCCGCCGACTTCCCGGGCGTTGACTAGCCGCGGAGCCGCGCCTGGGCTGGCCGGACCGTCGCCGCCGCCGCCCGCCGCCGCCGCCGCCTCCCGGGGTCAAACCCCACTCTGATGTGCCCTCGTCGTCATTGTTGCTCACTCACTCACCGACATTGAGGCCATGGGGCTCACCCCGCACCACGACGCAGGGCGCCATCATCACGATTCACCATATTGCATGCGCAGAGTCGAGCGTCGAGCGTAGTAACAGTTCAAACGGTTTGGGTTGGAATTGCTTCTAATCCTGTGCCGACCGACATTGGCTTCCTCAAGCTAGCCGGTCCGACGCACTCGTCTCCCTCCGCTCATCGTGAGCACACACACACACACACACACACACGAGGGAACAAATCCTGTGCAAATCAAGACTTTTTCCACAGTCGTCAACTCCGTTCGACCAGACAAAAAAAAAACCCATCTGGTGCCTGCCTTCCATCGCTCATGCAAAACCAAAGACTTCAACATGTAACACATTCCAGCATACATGCGAAGCTTCACGTAACGCCCGCTCCGCCTCTCCCACCGAGACGAGAGAGAGCTCGGCGCGTGGATGAGCCAAGCATGTCCTTTTGGCTCCAATCCCGCTCACCGGCTTTCCTCTTCCCCGACGGTCCCGTGTATCCCACGAGACCCCATGTGTATGAAAGTGACCAGGCAAGCTCTGCCTTCCCCATAGTTGCGCCTTGTACCGCCGACATTCGGCGAGTAGCCAAAGCGGCATTTTAAAATAAAATAAAACAAAGAAAATGAACAAGATAAAAAGAGAATAATTGAGGTGGTGGTAGATACAGTCCGTACTCCGAACCTGATTGACCCATGGGGTATCAAGAGACTGAAGATAACAGTATAGATTCGGCGGAAGAGTTGGTTTGGGTGAATAGGTAGGGACGGGGAACGCCCATATATATCATGCTGGTTGTTTTCCCCTCACTCCATGTGTCGGATCGAGGTAAATTAGATGGGGAAAATATTATAATTGCCTTGGCTGACGGTGCACGACAAGTGCACAAAACAAAAAGCAGTCGCGCCACATGTGGCAAGCGAACCGGCCACGACCTCGAGGCCTAGGAGAGGGTGGGGGGGCGCTGGCATCTGCTGGGTATCTTGAAAAAAGTAGCAGATATCGCCGAAGCGCGGAAGAAATGGCCCCAGGTTGGCGGGTTGGCGAGGGACGAGGGTGGGAGGCGGGTCGGCCGCCGGGCTCGTTGGGGAAGTGAGGACGAACATATGCGTCCAACTTCAAGGCAGGTCACGGCGGCGGTTCGGGTCGTGTGGGGGGAACTGGTGGTGCCTCGCGCTGGCCTGCGCGGCCAGGTACTCGGCGGATCCCGTCTGGCGACCAGGCTGCTCGGCAGGCAGCTTGGTATCCTCACGTCTCCTGGCGGGTGCCGGGGCGGGCGGGGCGCTGCCGGACGGACTGGGCATGCCAGGAACGAGATCGGTGACGGCCTGGGCAATCGAGTTGATGACGTATCCACGAAGCTCGCGGTCTTCACGGCTGTCCTCCTTCTCGAGTCGGAACCTCTCGTCCTTGTTCATGTTGCTGCGGCGGATACCCCTAATCTCGTTCAGGATGTAGAGCAGAACTTCCTCGGGACAGCGGTTGCGCTCGGCGGCGAAGTCGCTCTTGCGCACGTATCGACGGGTGACATCGGTGGCGCCGTCGATGGAAAAGGCGATGCAGTACGACATCTTCTTGCCCCAACCCTCGGTATAGAGGCGAGGGTTGTCCCATGCTTCCTCGCAGGCGTCGACGTGAACCCAGCGTTTCTGGTGTTCCGAGTAGACCTCGGTCCAGACGTGGTCCTCGGCATTCCACACCCAGCGAACTCTGCCACCGACGGCACGGCAGAGCATGCTGAAGCAATTGGCCCACTCGCCGACGCGCCCTCGACGGGTGTGGATGAGTCGCCAGACGTCGCCGTACCGCGGGAATCGTTCGTAAGCGCCGCAGTCGCCGGCGGAGCAGCGGTAGAGCTCGACTCGTAGTGCGCCGCAAGCGCTCTCGTCGGGGGTCGGTGGCGTCATGCCTTGGGCAATTGTGGGCGACAGACAGACGGGGCATGGAGGGTTGTTGATCCAGGTGAAGAAGGATCGCTTGAACCATCTGAACATGGTCGTTAGGACATGGTTTTGTCTTTTTGTTTATATACCTTTTGCAGGCGGGGAACAATGGAAAGGCGGAACTCACCTCAAGAGCGCCCGAATGACACAATCTTGATAGCCCCAAGTAGCCTTGCGTCCGTCTCCCATACTTTCGGCCTCGGCCTGCATGACTTGACACTCCTCCTCGGCCTCACCGTATATGCGGTCGAGGGGTATACATTGCAGGGCCTCGTCGAGCAAACCGGGGTTCTCGTACTTGGTGGGGGTCAGGGAGAGACTGATCAAGAGGTTGCGGAATTTTTGGGATTCGCGGTCGTTGGCGGCGGGAGGGGTAGGGATCTTGGGCAGATGACGGGAGTAGGCGGGTGGTGTAGGCGGCACGGGTGTTGAGCCGTGTGATGTCGAAGGGCGACCAGGGCCGGGTGAGGCGAGACCACGGAGGTTGGTACTACTTGTACTTTCCCTGGGCTGGGGGCTGTTTTGGCGAGAGGATGCCCGGAGGTCGGTCATGCGCTTGTCACGGAGGAGCGACTCGAATTTTACTCTCAGGTCGCGAGCCCATTCTTCACCGTACTCTCCGTCGGCGTTGGGGGGGCCTTGGCCCGGCGGGTAGCCGTGACCATCCATTTCGCTGCCGTTGACGGGTTGTTCGTTGTCGTCGTCGTCGCCGTCGTCGTTGTCGTCAATGATGTGAAGGTGAAGGTCGGGAATGTCGAAAGGAGTGACGAATGGGTATGAGACGGAACCCCGGTGGTGTTGGGCAAGTACACGAAGCGATCTGTGATGGGATCGAGACGGCGATGTGAGTTGGTTTTGGGAGTGAATCAAAGCGGCAGGCGTCGTGGTCGTTGTCGTCGTGGTCGTCGTCGTGGTCGTCAGCGTGTTTGGTCGTCAGGAATATTCGTAACGTGGTCGAAGACGTCAATTGGCACCCGAGACGGATTACTGCCGTGAGTATTATTTGTGTCGCCGGTGTTCCATCTACCGAGTGCAGTCCAGGGGATGGATGCTAGACCTTCTCTCTCTCGTGCGAGGTGGTGCTGTCGAGGTCCTAGCCCAGAGTGTCTGTCCTGGCTTGCTTGGGACGGGTACCTAGGTGGTGGGCGAGTCGAGTTGAGTCGAGTCGAGTCGAGGCGGGCAGGTGGTGCTCGACGAAACGATCGCAGCCTCTCGTGAATGGTGTTTCTTCGCAGGATTTCTGGTGGCCTATCGGTCGGTAGAAATCAAGAGTCGAAATCGCAGACGGGCGAGGTACGGTTGTGAGAGGGAAGGGATAGGATGGTATGGGATGGGATGGGGGTGTTGAAAGAGTCGATGGTAGCGGGCGGAGAGGAGGGTGCGATTTGGATTTGGGGGGGTGGGCCGCGCCAGGCCAGGGGTGGGGGGGGGGGGGGGCGGAGGAGAGGAAAGTGAACAAAGAGGAAGTAGAGAGAGAGAGAGAGAGAGAGAGAGAGAGGGCAGGCAGAGGCAACGCAAGCGACGCAACGCAAGGCAACGCAAGGCAACGCGGTAGGTATACGCCAGCAGTACCTCCACACTACAGGTAGGTAGGTACTGTAGGTAGGTGTGTAGGGTAAGTTGCGCAAGGACAGCAGCTACAAGGTACAAGTGGAGCGACTGAGTAGGTATTCGTACGTACACGTACTACGGGGATTCGTACACGCAGTTAGGTACAGAACATGAACTAAAGAGACGGAAAGAAAGAGGGAGAGGAGAGGAGAGGAGAGGCAAGGAAAGTAAGTGGAAGGAAGGGAAGGGGTCAAGGTTGATTGACGGATGGCAAGGGGGGG
>MU842986.1:59041-86108 GCA_030867305.1 Colletotrichum zoysiae | reverse complement strand
GGGGGGGGGGGGGGGGGGAATGGATGGTGGTGAGACTTTCTGTCAAGTCATATACATACCTATATGGGGATCTTGGACGCACGAGGAGCTCCGAGGTACCACCTTCGAGAAGAGAAGACCAGGTGTGAAAAAGAGAGAGAGAGAGAGAGAGAGAGAGAGAGAGAGAGCGAAGAGAGGTGACGAGTGCTGCAAAGCGAGATTGCAAGGCCGCCGCCTTCGTCTTACTGCGGTGCTATGGCGCCGCTGCTTTGACTATCATCCCGGTTTCCTTTCCTGAGCTATTAGTCCGGCGCGAGTCTGTCCTCACGGCTTGAACTGGACCGTCAACGGCCACAGCAAACGATGCTTGGTGGCAGTTGGCGATCAGGGTTGCAGGGGTGGGGGGACAGCAGCTATCCCTGTGCACCGCACCGCTACTCTCGCTCCCCCCCCTCCTCTTTTGTTTGTCCACTTCTTCTGCATCCTGCAGCCGCTTTCTACACGCCCGGCCGGCGGGCGTGTAGGTCCTAGCCGTAAAGCATCAAAGGAGCCGGTGGCGTTTCAAAAGCTACTGGCTGCCGCCGCTCCGTGTCTGTGCCTTCTGTGTTGTTGTTCCTAAACATGGCGATGGACAGCCGCATTCCTTCCATGCCTTCTCTTGTCCGACCAATGCAAGCGTGGCGTGCGGGCCCGCGGCAGCGGAGACGGCCATCCTGGCGCTGCCGTATTTTGCAGGGGGCTATCCAGCACGTACAGTGCTCGTTTTTTCCTCTTCTGGCGACCTTGAGCCGGTCAAACATGTCCGTCGCAAGAGAGGTGTGTTTGTTCAGTGGCCGTCGAGGCAGACAGCCTTCATCTGCGAGATCAGGTGGTGAGGGGCTGTCAGTCTCAATTCCTTAATGAAATTACTAGGGCTCGAGACATGCTTTCCCCCTTCCAAGTACAGTCTTTGTCTCGACACGTGCTAGTCTTAGCCACAAGGGGAGCCTGAGATGAAAAACGTTGATGAGCAGGATTCCGCAAGTCCGTCTTTGAGAATGGTTGAATGGAAGCCGAGCCGGGGTGGTAGAGGAGGTTGGAGAAGTTCGAGACCAGCGGGAAGTCGCCATTTCAGGGCCCCATTGTCCTAGGTTAGCACGCACCAACGCGAGAAAAGAAAGCCTGTCTGGAGAATCCACGGGGCGGTCCCATGCTAAATGAGACGACACGCTGCGACAGGGCCAGGTGGTGAACACGGCTTGGAGCAGCGCACCAACTCTAAAGCCACATGTCGCTTCTCTCAACCAAGTAAGCTATGTGCTGCATTGCTCGTATTGTTTAACCTGTACCCACCGATACTTCCAACAATTGTTACCTGCCATTCGTTCCGTGGACTTGCTTGCTCCAGCTATTGTTCAGTAATTTGCCGGTTCGACGGGAAGACGAGGTAGGAATTTTGAGGTGAGCAGTTATGGACAGTGTCCATCACACTGGCGTGCAAACAGTGGACCAACTGGCGGGTTGTGATGCACTGAAACCCTTGAGCGGTAAACTAGCACGACGGTGTCTGGTGCTCTGGAGTGGGGAGATCCCAGCTCATGCGCTGAGAAGCCGGGGTGGGCGGGCCAGTGAATCACACATGGACACGCATGGAGAATCGACTTTAGGCGGTGAGGTTTGTTGCAAGACAAATCGGGCTGGGCAGACAGGATCGCTTTCCGAGCACCATCGAGATAGACACGGTAACATGGCGAAGAGAAACGGTCGTGTCTGTTGGCCTTTTTGCGAACAATGCTGCCGGTACAATGTGCATGAAACCCAATGGTAGGGGAGTGCAAGTCGAGGGGGCACAGGGCACACTTGCTTGGCTACATACAGTATGCGTGCCCCGCCAAATGATGGAAACAGCCGACACAGTCGATGGATTGAGGTGGAGGACTGGTGCAGACGACTGCATGCCACGCTGGCAGCACATGACCGGCGTACGTCGGAAATGTCCTGGGATCTGGAAGAATCCGACGACCTGGAAGGATGAGGTCATTGCGCAAGGAGGGGCCGAGCTCGACAAAGACTCGCTGGCTGCATTGCATGGTGTAATTAATGGGTCTAATTCCCTCTTTAGCAGGGCGCATTGTTGTCTTGTTTGCTCATTGACGGCGCAAATGGAAGCCAATCAAGGGCGGGCGGCTCGGCTTTTGAGAGACAGGCGCGGCGTTGGATGCCGGCTTTTGCTGTGTCTCTGGTCTGTTGTGGTCTCGGCGGGGCCGTCTCGGTCGCATCGGTCCACGAGACATGGTGTAAAGGACACACAGTATATCCATCGACGAATGAATGCCCTTGGCCACGAAATCAGGTCGATGGACCTTTGCCGAACGTTGGGATATCGTCAACTCCATGGTATATCCGTGTGCGTGCCGTATGCGCCGTGCAGCAGCACCCTGGCATTCCCATATGGCCTGGCCTCTGCATACAAAGATATGCGGGCAAAGTCGGTATGTAAGTCAGTTGCAGTAGCAGTCCCATCCATCGAGTATGGGAGACTACCCAGCTGGCTGTAAAGATGCCGGCGAACTCTGGTCGAGGTCGACAAGCATCGCCATGCACCATGGCGACTCTCTGCACGTCCGCATCAAAGTAATACATGCCATTAGGCTCGCCCCCAAAAGAGAGTCGAGCGGGCCGAGCTGAGCTGACGGCGGCCTACCAGGCTGCTGATCCAGGGAGGCAGGCAGGAAGCTGGAAGAAACACGCTAGAGCCGCCATAACGTCGGAGGCCGAAATTAGCAGAAGTTGGCCAGAGACATAAAAGCCGTTTGTGGCTCATGTTTAATGAGGGGCAACGAGGGACGAACAGGGAGATAGATGATGGGGAGAGAGGAAGAGAAAAGGAAGGAAAGAAAGAAAGAAAGAGCGTTTATCGCTGTTGTTGGCCGAGAAGTATAGCGAGCGTCATTTCCGGCCGTTCCAGATGCAGGAACTTGAAGAGGCAGCGTTGAACAGTCAGACAGAAGGATGCATGGGCACCAGGTCGGAATTCTGCTCTGGAAAGAACAGGATGTCTTGCCATCGTGCATTCTCTGTCTCTGTCTCTGTTTCGTACCTCGACATATTTAATCTTTGGACGTAGCAAGTCGGCTGGCTGCCTCGGGCGATGCATTCATTGCTTGCGATGTAAGTGAGAATAAGAGAACAACGACAGCATTGCACTGTACGCACACTGTGAATGTAGGCAAGGTAGAAGGAGCAACGTAGTAGAATGGAGAAAAAGGCCTTGAATTCCACCGAAAGAGGGGTTGCAGAAGGAAGGAAGTCGACAACAGACAGGGAGGGTCCACAGCGAATGCCATCCATATTCATGCAAGAGAAGAAAAATGGAACGAAGGAAAAATAATAAGAAAGCGCATCGACTTCGGCAGGCATCTTGACGGGCCGAGTAAGGTAGGCGGGTAGGTAGGTAGTTGGGTAGGTACCTGAGGGTACCTTCCTACCCTTTTGGGTATTGTGCGGTGGATGAGGAAGGTCAAGAAGGGTAAAACGCGGGTCCTTCCTGCCCACACCCGAGTGATGCTTCTTCTCCTTCTCCTCCTTCTCTTTCAACTCCTCCTCCTCCTCCTCCTCTTGCTCCTCCTTCTCCTCCTCCCTCCAAGTAGATCCTCCACTCCAACCTGACCCACACATATCTGTCTTACTTAATTTTCACTCGTGACTAGGTACCTACCTAGGTAGGCCATGTGCTCAGCCAAGGACGGCCCTTACTTCCAGCCGAATCACCCTACCCATAGTCACTGGTGACGCCGCATGTTTTACATCTAACATCTCAAGAGGAGTCAAGAGTTGGATGCTCTGGGATGCCACCATGATATTGGCAACGAAACATCTTTGAACGAACAGCAATGGTCAGCCCCCAAGGCACACCACATCACCATGCCCTTCCCAAGTGCGCCAGCATGTCTCCCGTTGGCACCATTCACTGTTATACTCGAGCAATATTGCGAATCAGCAGAGGCTTGATCGACTCGTAACCCTGGCTCAGCAGCCGCACCCCAATGGCTGGGTGTAAGAATACCTTGACGGCCCAGACTGCCGCTAAAGCCACTTTAGGATTTGTTGTATTTAATGTAGCACTCGCCAACTGATTGCGGTGACAACTTCGTGGTTTTCTGATTCAGAACCGGGCACCCATGCTTCTACCCCGCTGGCTAATCTGTGTTGCCTTGAACCATCTTCGAGAGAAGGACGTGGGTCTCGGACGTACCCCGAACCATCAGGATGGAGCACTAGTCTACTAGTTGACTGGGAATAATCATCTGAGGTTACGGATACTCGACATCGGAACAAAGGCTAGTGAGCAGTCCTTGGAGTTGACGATTTATACTTCTCAAACTGACACCAGAGGCTAGAGGTTCGGGCATACGGAGGTCAATCCAGCCCAAGTAATCCAGTAATGCCTCAAGACTAAATGGGAACTTCGTAACGAAGTGGCCAAGCCACCGTAATAGCCCTCTTTCCAATCTCAATTATACATTGACAATGTTGAGAACGAAGGCTGGCTGCCTGGGGACGGGTACGGTTTTGTCCATGTGCCCTCCGCTGCTCTTATCTCCAGGAAGTCAGACCGTGTTCTTGGAAATGCGCACATACGAGTCAGTCTGACCCATTCCACAAACAACCCCTGTTATTAAGCTTATCATCGGGCCGTTGAAGAATCGCAGTGGGCGAAACACATCAACCGATGGAGGTCTAGACCACGCATGGCAGGGCAGTTCAGGCTCTGCATAGTACAACAGGTTCCAAGTCAGGCGTGGGCTGGATGTACGATGTATTACTGGAGTTCAAGTCCCACACACCTCGGAGCTACCGCCTTCCGAGCATCGATCTGTGGTGGAACAACGTTGGGATCTGGAGAATCGCCTTGAAGCAGCCGGCTTTAAGAATGTCGGGTTCGAGGTTGAAGGCGTTTCCATAAAGATCTGGTCCAACGAGTTTCAACACCTTGCGCCTCGTCGCAAAGTACACGCAAGAGACCGTCGTTGGCATTGCTGAGGCGCTTGTTGTCTGACCGTTGCAGGAGCTGTGCCTTTGGAAGGTTCAGAGGCAGGCTACTCGACAAAGATATAGTGTATTGAATATCCACTCAGGTCAAAAAGATGGTGGGCGATATCAGCCGCGGCACATCATTCATAGCTTGCAGAGTAAAATAATGTCGCGAACATCAGCGTGCCCCCCATTGATTGAAGAACGTGGAGAGGTCGAGCCCCACTACAGCTCCAATTCCCGGAGCAGATGTGCTGACTAATATTCCTGAGGCCCAAGCTTCAACGACAGTCTCGCAAATCGTCTTGAGCTGGAAATAATTCCCAACGCATACAACTCCACAGACGATCAAGCACGAATCCAGTAGTAACGCGATCAATCCAACACCATATGGCCTGATTCGCTACCGGATACTCATATAGTCTCCCCAGACACGAGTCTCGCAGACTACTGAAGAAGCGCAACGACGCGCAACTCCGATACCGAACCCCCGCCCCTCCGAGCACGACTGGCCGCGACGACAACACTAGAACAGAACAGAACAGATCGCCTTCGCGCCCACAAACAGGCTCTCCCGGAGTCCCAAACGGAAAGATGGCAGCCGTCGCCTCCAGAACGGAAACGGCCCATATCCTCACCCACGCCCCCACGGCGAGCTCCTTCTCCTTCACCCCGTTCCTCCGCCAAACCTACCGCCACGAGCTATCCTCCGACCGCCCGCAATGTAAGCCCTTCCTCGCGGGCCACTGCCCCCTCGGCGCCTCCTGCCCGGACCGCCATGCCTCCACGACGTCGTCGAACCCGACGGGCGGGCCCTCGCTCGTCTGCAAGCACTGGCTCCGCGGCCTCTGCAAGAAGGGCGAGTCGTGCGAGTTCCTGCACGAGTACAACCTGCGCAAGATGCCCGAGTGCAACTTCTTCATGCGCAACGGCTATTGCTCCAACGGGGAGGAGTGCCTGTACCTCCACATCGACCCGCAGTCCAAGCTGCCGCCCTGCCCCCACTACGACAAGGGCTTCTGCCCCCTCGGCCCGCGCTGCAGCAAGAAGCACGTCAGGAGGAAGCTGTGCCCGTTCTACCTCGTCGGCTTCTGCCCCGAGGGCCCGGGCTGCAAGTACGGCGCGCACCCGCGGTGGCGGACGGACCTGGAGAAGCCGAGCGCCAAGGTTGAGGGCGAGGACGACGCGAAGAAGGACGGCGAGAGGGAGGACGGCGAGCAGCAGCAGCGCGATAGGCAGAGGGATATGTACGATGATCGCGGCCACGGGGATCGCAGGCACGGCGGCCGCGGCGGAGGCAAGTGGCGCGACCGGGGTAACCGGAGGTTCCGCGGACGAGGCCACTGAACAGGCAGGCGATGGGGGAAAGGTGACGCAGAAAAGGCCTTTAGGTTCACGGTTTTCGCCCCTCCCCAAGTTTGGGATGAGGGGAGCACGCACCCGGTGTGGATGACGGTCGGAGCAGCTGCTGGCGAGGTACACCGGACATGGACGAGGACAGGACCGTTGCACGCTGAATGATACCAATTTTTTCCAATGACCATCACGACCTCTCAACGGATAAATGCCGTGTTGCTACGATCAGACGCCGCACCGCGAGAGACAGCTTGATATCGTCGGCCTGATGGGCAGCCAGTGTCCCCGAAGCATCTCAGTTTTGCTCATTTGCGCGTCGAGTCGGAGGCACATCGACCTGCCGCGAAGCAGGACTGGCTAGCCAGAAGCCATAGGGCTACTATGGGATTTCACGGACTGGCTGAGCAGACGCATCAGGATGTATAGTATCTTCTAGATAGAAAGGAAGGTTCAGGCCGCCGGATTCTGAATACTCGCTCGCTCATAACACGAGACGTGGAGCCTACGACCTGACTTGCTCGGGGCCTTGATGCCACAGTACACGCAAAACAACGTGAGGCTGGGCGTGAGCCGCATCTTTGCAGTTGGCTGGGCTTGAAGTTTATTCAAAATCAACTCAAGAAGTTCTTGGCAAAGAAGCTATGCTGTCACCCATCTTCCGGGTAGCGTTGGGGGTTTACGATGGATTACGGGCCATCGCTGAATGTACCCGCAGATCTGATTCATTACAAATTGATGCTCGTTTTGTGTTTGAAGCCTTTTCAGCTCGTAAAGATGAACGTGGCGCCGTGAGAAGCTGCAAGTGGCCATCATGTGGGCTTCCACTCTGCTTTCAATGCCAAAGTCAGGCGGCACTCGGGTGTCCCGGTGGTCTACATTAGCGCACCACCTCAAAAGCGAATGCCCCTTTTCGTTGTCCAACAGAAAAGAGACCGCAACGCTTTCCGAGAATCTTCAAGTCTGGACATCTAGGCATCACGCGTTCTATATGTCCCCGGTCCCTACTAGTGTCTCGGCTCTATTTCAGTCCCGACATGGTGCATAGATTAACCAAAGCAGTTGGATAGTAAGGTTATGATTACGAAAGATCAGTCTACCATTGTATCTAGACTCAAAGATGGGGATCTCAAAGTTGAATAACTACCCGGGTTTCTTCATTTCGGGGTGTATCTTCGACGTGGTTTCATCGCTGTAAAATCGTTTCAAAGCTGTTGTTCTTGGGAAAACAAGGAGTATATCGTTATTAAGGGAGTATAACTGTGCCGTCTCCTGCACACCCAGGAGTCGGGGGACTCGGACTTTTACCCATCAATAATCCCGAGAACTGAGAAGACGTGGCGGCTTGTGCTAAGGCCTAGGGACGGTGTCATATTGAGCGTATATTGGGCCCGTTCACTCTATACAGCCTGTCATCGTACAATTAGAGATTAACAGAACAGGAGCATTTGATCTATCTAGGAAAGACCTGTCCAGAATCCCACTGCACCTTCCTTTTCACCCATGAAGGAGCACTTTCTCTATCTAGGTAAGAACCGTCCAGACACCGACTGCACCTTCCTTTTCAACCAAACAACCTCATCAAACAACAAGTTACAACAAACTCTTTTCACCAACCTGTCTCAACCAAACAACCTCGCCAAAAAACAAACTACGAAATCGCGACCACCGTCACAACATCAACAAATCCATTCGTCCCAACTCACCTTCAGCCGCAAGCAATCAAGTAAGTGTCACTTGATGTGTTGAAAATCCAAAGGCAACTAACTAACCTACCGTATCAACCAGAATGGCACCTCGCAACGATCAGTGGGAGGCCCAGATCGAGGGTTACCGGAAGAACCGACGCCTTCTCGTCGCCCGCAACGTCGAGTTTGACGGAACTCGGGTCGAGTTCGAGTCAGATGTCCGGGCTAAGCTCACCAAGCCCGATTCCGTCACTTTTCTCTGGCCGCCGTCGTCTTCGCCTCAGTACAGCGACCCGACACGCCATATGGGCTGGGTGATGCTTGCGTTCGACCTTCGGCTCGATCTCAAGACAGCTGTGGCCGACCTCAGAGACTACGTCTTCCGCGGCCGTTTGGTGAACATCGACCGAGCATCCAGAGTCGCGGTGAGTCTACAAATATATTCTTCTCTACCTCTCGTACTTGAATTGCTAATACAAGTGTAGTACACCTCAGGTTCGCGCCAGCCAGCGACCGCTCCTGTCACCGCTGCTCCTGCCGCCACTGCTGCCACCGCAGCTCCTCCCACCGCCGCTCCCGCCGCCACTACTGCTCCCGCCGCTGCTCCTACTCCTGCTCCTGCCGCTGCTCCCGCCGCCACCGATGCCTAGAAACATGCAGCAAAAAGGGGGAAAAACCACCATACCCCCCACCCCAGGCGGACAGGCAAGATGACACCTCTGCTGATCCCGTCAGGCGAAAGCCTATCTTCTTCTATACCTTGATGAGCGAAAGCTCTATCTAACTATGGGCGAAAGCCTATCTTCTTCTATACCTTAATGAGCGAAAGCTCTATCTCACTATGGGCGAAAGCCTATCTTCTTCTATACCTTGATGAGCGGAAGCTCTATTACTTAATGGTCGTAAGTCCCTGGACCTGGTCCTAAAGATCGCTCTGGTAGCCCTACGGGGAGTGGGTTCGATTCCCATGGCGATCCTGTTCCTTGATGAGCGAAAGCTCCTTTCCTTGGTGGGCGAAAGCTCTGTTCCTTGGTGGGCGAAAGATCCTCTATTTAACGGGAGGCGAAAGCTCCCCGATGGGCGAAAGCTACTTTCCTTGATGGGCGAAAGCTCTGTTCCTTGATGGTCGAAAGTCCTTGGACCTGGTCCTAAAGATCGCTCTGGCAGCCCTACGGGGAGTGGGTTCGATTCCCACGGCGATCCTGTTCCTTGATGAGCGAAAGCCTGGGCTCCCAGGCTGTTGGGAGATGGCATAATTACACTTAGGTAATTTGTTTGCGTATTAGCGTGTCAATCTGAATTAACTGCAGGCTGTCTTTGGTATGCGTATTTATGAATGAACTCCTCGAGCACCCGGACGCGCACCTGCCAGGCCTATCGCCTCTGGTTTCCCTTCCACATTGCCTTTATCATCCTTGCCTTCGGTACGCGGGGAAAACAGAAGCTCACTGATTCTCTATAGTACAGTACCTCTACGCGTAAGCATCATGACGTACAGACGTCAGGCGGGGCCCATCTGAGGATCTGTTGACAAAACAGCCGCATCTCTTGCCTCCTCGTCATTTGGAGCCCCCGCGTGTCCTAATGAACGGCTCTGGCCCGCGCCAGCTAACTCCGAGAACCAGGTGCATATGGAAGATGGTGCAAACCCCGCTGGTATCCTCCCAATCGGCGAAACACCCGTGGAGCCAGCTGCCTTCGAGATCCAAGGCAAACAGCGGTTGCCACGGAGAGTCCTTGGCGTCACCCGAGGCGAGGCGAGACTTGGAATAACCGAGACGCGCATTTGTTGTGGAAACGGCGTTGTGTTGTGGCAGGTTGTGGCGTCGGCAATTACACGCCATGGGACGTCGACCCAAATGGCTTGGTTGGCCCCCGTCCCTCCCTCACAGAAGGCAGCCACGTTGATGCTTTCTACGTTGTTTGTTTCGTCCTGTTGTTTTCCTCGAGGCTCATAGTCAGCCCTGCTAGGTCCTCCATCACCGTTTCCACTGTTATGGCTACTCAAGGTAGGAGTATCCTACTCGTGTCCCAGTACGACTTGACGGCCTGTCAAGCCAAACGGACACTATTAGCTGTGCACTGGTGGAAGTATTTTAGGGAATTCAGTTGAACTTCTTCCCAAGCTCGATGGACTCGCAGCACACTACCAGAGGACTCGCGAGTATAGATGAGCCTGAAACTTTTCAAGCTTTCGATTTAGCGGAGAGCAAAAGAAAGTAAGGTGAACATATCGTCGTAGACTTGGTGGGCTTAAGAAGATTGTGAAGGGCTATGTCATCCGGGCATGGGAACACGACGATAACACGACGGTAGCAATAGAACAAGCATGTCCGCCGAACCCAGGAATCAGGCACGTACCGGCACAAAACGGAAAGTGAAGGTGAGTATTTAGACAATTGTGGCCAGCACCTCACCCCAACTCCAAGTCTTTAGTGGCGAGGTTCTTCTTGCTCCAGATACCGCTCATTCCTTGCGGCGTAAATACTGTGGTAACCTGACCTCTCGTCATAAGAGAACATATGACTGAATCAGCTACCAGAGTCTCTAGACTACAGAAAAAGAAAGAGTATGCGGACTCTGTAAAAGCACCAGGAGCACATTTAACAAAGAACGACAAGAGTCATCTCACTTCCAACAAAGCATCCCAGTAGTGTTGACACTGCTTCTCCCTGCCAACACGTGGTCAACGAGCATCTTGAGAAACCAGTCGCTGTTGTTCGAACACTGTCTCGACTGACAGCAGCAGCCGCTGACGTGTAGTTGACTGAGAATCTGTCAACATTCCCAGGCGATAGAGTGGATGCATAACACACAACACAAAACATACCGGTAGAAACTGGGGTGAGGAGCGCAGCTTCATTGCCCAGACCTACCTCCTCTTCTTCGTCTTCTTCCGCTTCTTCTTATTCTTCTTATTCTTCTTGTTCTTCTTCCTCCTCGAGCCGATGACCTTAGTCACCAGTAGAATTAAGAGATTCATCGTCGGTGCAAGGCAGTTCGTGACCTCACCAACGATGTTACAGAAGTTGGCAAGCTGGTAAAGGAAGAGAGGGATCCCCGGAGCCAAAGCCTTCTGACCGGGGGACATTGCGGCACGCCAGAGAACTTACTCATCCATCAACGTTACGTGAACCCATTAGGGGTACCAAGACGGTCTGCGCGTTGTCTCAGCTCTGCCAGAAGCATGATGCCAGCGAAAGCTTCAGAACAGGGATGGACTTTGATCGTACAGTTCTGTTGGGGAAACTGAACGAACATGAGGTGTATCTGTGCAAACTTGGCAAAAACACCATTGGAAGAATCGGCAAGGTCACGAACAGTAAGCGAAGAGACGAAAGCCCTCGGAGGGCTGGAACCGGTCGGCGAGAGGCCCGCATCAGACGTCAAGGCCAATGAGACAGGCACGATGCCGGGACAGCATTGCGACGTATCCGAACGCCTTGATCTCTTTCCCCCCCTTTTCTTTCCTGGCAACCACAGCATGATTACCCTTTCCGTCATACGAAGGGGGGGAAAAGGCCCTCCTAGCTGGGGCGCAGCGAGCTTGTCAACCCCAATCCATGTTCCATGAAGCAAGCACCGAAAGCGTTGGATGCACAAAGGTTTGTGGGCTCACGGGCGATCCATGGCCCGTGGGAGATCTCGGCCAAACTTTCATGCTCCAGGCTTGGAATGTCGTCAGAACCGGAAAACCCAACCATCCTTCCCCTCCCCCCCTTCTGAGACAGTGATGTGATGTCAAAGCCTGACGAGACAGAAGTGCGAGGTTGAGGCGTTGATAGGTGCGATCAAGCCACAAGGTGCGCTCCTCTGGACAGGGGTTCCTGCGTTGACGACCTCTGACGTCATCCCGCCTCGGGAGCTCACCTTTGACGTTTGCTCGCCTCGTCGTCCATAAGAGGGCAACTGCTCGACATCAGCTTGCATGCCTTTCTCTCCTCCATAGCCCAGAGATACCAAAAGAAATCTTACAGTTCATCCAAGAACCAACCCTCAATCACTGAAAACAAAACAACTCTTCCCATCTCCCAAGCAACCCACCCCAAAAGACCACCCACCATGCCTATCGGAAACAACGACCAGAACAGCGGCGTCACCGGTGGCGCCAAGTTCGTCACCTCGGCACTCGGCAACACCGTCGGCGGCGTGACCAAGACGGTCGGCAACGTCACCAGCGCCGCGACCACCGGCCTCGGCGACACCATCACGAGCGCCACCGGCTCCGCCGGCCGCCCCGTCGGCGACGGCATCACCAATCTCGGCCAGGGCCTCGGGGGCGCCCTCAACCAGGTCGGCAAGGGCGTCGAGGACGCCGGCCAGTGGAAGCGGTCTTGAGAACACGGCGAGCGAGGCGGTGTGAACGAGGAATGGCTGGCGAGGACGGGGCGCGAGGTTCTTTACTTGTATTATTAGGAGCGTTCATGAGACAACGACTCGGAATGGAATTGAAACCGCTGAGAATGATACCTACTTTGATCTGCTCGGGCGCAAGTTACGGCTACTGGTGACATGCGGTTGCTTAGAGTTGGAATGCTGGGGAAAGACGCGCAAACTTATGCCGTTGTAAATTAGACCCAGAGAGTAACCGGCAGAACATATCGGTGCCTCTTGTTTTCTATTTCTCTATGCCCGCGCCGCAATGATGCATGATTGTGGTGTACAATATATTACAGATATGTGACAGTTTGGTACAGCGGATGATGGAGGAGAGTTGGACATCCATGCGCCTCATTCCTTCCTGCGAAACTGAAGATTATACGTCTCGAGCTGCTCCTTGGTCATCTTCCCCGGGCCTCCGGCGAACTCGTCGACGCCGTTGTTGTTCTTGGGGAAGGCAATGACGTCCCTGACGGACGACGAGCCGCTCAGGACGGCAACGAAGCGGTCGAAGCCGATGGCGAAACCGGCGTGCGGCGGACACCCGGCACGCAGCGCCTTGAGCAGGTGGGAGAACTCCTTGATCTTGTCCTGGCTCATCTTCAGGATGTCACGGAAGATGAACTCCTGGATCTCGGCGATGTGGATACGTCGGCTGCCGCCGCCGAGCTCGACGCCGTTGAGGACGAGGTCGTAGTGGTCGGCCTTGGCCCTCAGCGGGTCCTTGAAGAGGAGCTCAAAGTCCTCCTCCGAGTGCGGAGCCGTGAAGGGGTGGTGGGTCGCCGAGAAACCCGAGGCCCCGCCTTGCCCGACGTCGCCCTCCTCTTCCGGGGTGAACATGGGGAAGTCGGTGACCCAGAGGAAGTTGAAGCTGTCGTCCCTGTCTAGGAGACCCGCCTCCACGGCGGCGTGGTACAGCGCGGTTCTCGTCTCGCCGAGCCTGGTCGAGCCGCCTTGCTGGGGCTGGTTCTTGCGCGCCTGGAACAGAATGATGTCGCCGTTGTTCAGTTCCGAGAAGCCCGAGCCCTCTGGCAGAGCGCCGAGAATGCTGTCCAACCCTTCCGGCCCTAATGCGGAGAAGCCGTTGAGCGGCTGGCTGCTGTCGAACACCAGGGCCGTGGGTGCGCCGTCCGGGTTCTGGGATAGGTTCTGGGGGAGGCTTTCCATGAAGTCGGTCACAAACTTCCGCACGTCTCGTCTATCGACGTCTTCGTGTGGGCTGATTTTCCAGACCTCGACAATCGGCGACTCGAGGTCCGTGATCATGCTGACAAAGTTCTTGTTGAGGTGCTCGTCAACCCGGCAAATCTGAATGATGTCAGCGGAAGATATTGCATACGCTATCGAATGGGACTGACTCTGTTTGGGATGCGCAGGTCCGGTTTATCGGATCCGTAAAGATCCATGCAGTCGGTATACTTCATCCTCAGGAAGGGCGTAGACAACGCGGGATACTCTTGGTAGATGGGCACTTTGGCATCGTCCTTGGCGCTGTCCCGGATGCTTTGTTCCCAGTTCTGCCTGGAGTCAGATTCGGCGTCACAAGCCACGGAAGAATCAAAGATACGGACCTGCAATGATGCTTTCCTGACTGGCGTGAACGAGTCTTTGCCCACTTCCATGACGTACAGTTCTCTCAATGCATCCCAGGCACGACCCACAACGTACTCGACGTCCTCCATGATGGTCACACCCGTTGCGAATGACTTTTCCATATCCAGCTAAACAGACGACGGGTTAGCAATGCGACTGGGATTCGGATAATGTAGTAGACGCATACTTGGGTAAACTCGGGCTGACGGTCCGCGCGATGGTCCTCGTCACGGAAGCAGCGCGCAAACTGGTAGTAACCTCCCATGCCAGAGGCCATCAGGACCTGCTTATATTGCTGGGGGCTCTGCGGCAAGGCGTAGGCGTATCGCGGACGCCTCGTGGGAACAATAAACTCTCTCGCGCCCTCTGATGTAGACTTGAAGAGAATGGGCGTTTCGACGTCCATAAAGTCTCGATCCACCATCGCCTGTCCCATGGTGGACTTGAGCTGGGCACGGAAGCGGAGCCGCTCCCTCAGTTGCTCGTGGAATCGCAACTGCAAGTGACGCTGTTCGGGGGGGAAGACGGTATCGGGGCCGATGATGATGTCCTTGGGGAAAGGGTTGAGGTACTGTATCGACTCCATGTCCATCTCGAAGCGTGCGGCACCCGAGGCCTCCGTCACAACACCCTTGGCTAGGACAGCGCTGAAAGGGCGTATCTTGGCCAGAAGAGAGGCATTCTCGCCTTTGGCGCAGATCTGCCCGATTCGTTCTCCGTTGCGCTCCAAGTGGGCGAAGGCTAGGTTCTTGCCGACCTTTCTTGTTCGACCGATGTGCCCGCTGACAACAATTTCGCTACCTGGGTTGGTCCAAGTTTCCGGGGAGGACATCTGAGGGAAGGCGACTGTTTCCGGGAGAGAGTCAGCAAGATGCTTCACAACTATCCTGCCATCCTCGAACTTGCTCACAGCACTCCTTGAATTCGCCCGACAGCTGTGTATGCCTCGATTCGTCTTGAACGTCCCTCGCTTGTGCTGTTGACAGACAGCGAGCCTGGGGGCCCCGCAAGGATGATGCGCTGCATGACGGTTTCTGTAGGAGAGAGGTGCATCGGGTGAAGGGTTGCGACTGCGGTACCCGGGCTTGCAGGGCAGCCAAAGCTCTACTGCGACAACATTGGCGAAGCATCTGAAGGGCCGGGCACAGGCGGGGAGGAACAATCGAGGGCGCAAGAGCTGCTGCTGGAGTTTAGATTGTACGGCGACCGCCTCGACAGCTTCAACGGTTCCCAATGGCGAGGATTACAGTCGTTATGGTCGGGTCAGGATCAGGTGTGAATTTGTGACATTGAAGCTATCGCAGCTCAGCCCACTACTGTAACAAGACCCTGCAACGATTTTGGAGCCAATGAGGTAGATGTGGATTGCAATTTGCCGCTTTACTGTACTGCGTAGGGCCCTTCAGCTCGATCTGTAGTGTACCTATCCGTAGGTAGAATGGCATCGTTGGATGGTGCTTGCGCCAGGCTGCACCTGAGGCAGCAGGCAAGCAGGTCCCCACCAAAACCCCCCCAAAAAAAAGAGATTTAGCGCGGGGCAGATGTTCCGGTATAAAAGTCTTTGCTGCGAGCTCCTAAAATTTTCCCTTTTTTCCTCTTCATGATTCTTCCATTTCAAAAAAGTGTACGTTTGGTCTCCCCTCACCACCACTGCCCTGCGGCAGTCTATCTCTGCAAAGACGACGAGCTAACAGAACGGTTTCCAGGTGATGATAGCCACGTGGATAATATGATGCAGCCACCTCCGTCTGAGGCATCCGAGCTCTCCCCTCCGGGTGGCTTCAGGGCAAAGGTGTCAAGGGCGGAGGGGGCCATGAAATAGGCGTTCGACACGACCTTGTTACAGCATCGGACGCGATGAAAGGCAACTCTGATTTTTTCACGAAATGGAAGATTTCTTGTTTTGGGTCTGGGGGATCTTTCCATCTACAAGACGTCTGTCGCGACCATTCGGCCTCAAGTGAGGTTGAGGATCTCGTGTCAACGTGACGTTGCACGATGGCACAGCTGCGGTCGGATACGTGGCCAGCGGTAAGGGGTGATCACAGGTCCTGAATCCGTGTACAGTAGAATGTTTGGTCTTGTAGATGCATGCGTCCAGTGCACATGGGCGAGGATGGTGCCCTGAGCGGGCTGCGAGTGTCTATTCCTAGACTTGAAAGAAGAATCAATACGACCGATGATGAGAGCAAACGAAAGGGTCCGTGACCCATTTGCTGTGCGAGTGTGATGCGTAGCGCTACATATGAATTGGGGATGATTCAGCAATCCAGCAATCCCCATGCGCGTCTCCCCAAACTGCTTCTACTTTACGTTTTTCTGTTGGATGGGATACCTATGCAAGCCTCTCACACTGCTGAGCCTGAGGGCGTCGGGCCTGCATTGGATGAACAATGAATGGTCAACATGATGACACGGCAATTGACAAGGTGGTTTGTTTGTTTGGCCGATTTACCCATACACACTCTTATTTTCTTTCGGATGAGAGAGGGTTTCTTCGAATCGAAGGCCCAGACATGACGAACGGTTATTACTGAGTGCCCAAAGGCAGAAACGGAACAGCCAGCAATCAACGGGAGACGATCAACAATGCCTCGCCCGGCCTCCCCCACACATACATCGTAGTAGTATCCGTACATACCTCGCCAGTTTCGCTGGATGATCCCGGCTCGCCGGATGTGCCAATTGAATGCTCGCCCTTACTGTGGCGTGGCGTGGCGTGGCGTGTGACATGGTCCATCCGTCTACCTACCTTCCTATCCGCATACCTACCACGATGGAACATTCATTAGGGACATGTACCTCGCGGCTGCACCTGTCTGTGCCTGCGTCGACTACCTACGCAATATACCTACCATACCATACCTACCTGTCTGTGTGCCTGTGCCTGTGCCTGTGCCTGTGCCTGTGCTCGGGTCACGTCGCGCGGCCCACCTCGCTCATAGAAACGGGCGCTAGAATGGAACGAGCATCGCCCTTTACTATGCTATGTATGTTGGAGAATGTCTTCAGCGGTCGACTTTGTTTCTGTCGCAGATGCTCTCTCTCTCTCTCTCTCTCTCTCACCGGTCGTCGCAGGCGCCGGAACCACCCTTTTTCCCTAATGGGAACGCTGTTGCTGTGACGGTGTGCCGGGTTCCCAGCCTGCCAGCACGACACTGCGAGCGAACGCGTCAACGCCAGAGTTTGGGTTACCTTTACTCTAGGTACTACAGCCTACAGGTAAGGTAAGGGATCCAGGTATCGCAGCGGGCTGCGGCCGGCCTAACAGGGGAGTACGTACCTGTACCTGGTACATTGATTTGCGCATTGCCTGTTTCCCGTTGGTTGATTGCACGGCGCTTCGGGCTTGTTTACAAAGCCCGCTGACGCCAACACATCAGAGGGAACCCGAGAAAGAGATAGCGAGACAGACGGACAGAGTGACGGGGAGACGAAGAGAGAGAGAAAGAAAGAGAAAGAGGAGGGACACTCACGCACACACCTGAAGCACATCTCAGCACCCATTCATTCACCTACATACCCGCTACTCTATTACCACGGTGCCACCACCCACCGTCCCGTCCATCAACCAAAGCATACCTACCTACCTACCTACCTACCTACCTACCTTACTTATTTACTAGGTACCCAGCAACAGCGTCGCCTTACGTAGGCTCAGCCCAGCCCAGCCCAGCCCAGCCCAAGCCCGACCAGCCGGCCAGCCGACCCCCTCCACCCACCCACCCAGCCTGGACAACGTCGACGCTGACGCTGTCCGTCTGTCTGCCCGTCCGTCCTTCATTTCCCGCCCACCCAACGAAGCAAGTCAGGCAGGCCTACATCGCGATAACTATATCCCAGTCCGTATCTCTAATCGAAATCAATCATTGCGACCGGTCCGACGCCCTGTCATGGCCCCAGGCCCCAACTCCGGAACCGAACCATCCCTCCTGCATTGAAGCATTGAAGCACCTCGGGGCCCAATTTCGCCCAGTTCGAGGGTTTCCCTGGCCTGCAACGCAACGCAACCCTCGTCGCGTCCCGTCACCGATACATCTCCACCTTGCCTGTCGCCCACGACCCGAACCGCACCTTACCAAGGTCGCCACCTCGTCTTGTTCCAACTCTGTCGTGGAAAACCAGCTTGATCGCCAGACTTCATCGAGGCCCGTGACGGCACGGCCACTTTCTGCGACCGCTTCACTGCGGCTTTCGTCTGATCCGCCAACGACAACTAGCTTTCGCTCTGTCGCCAGGCTCACCGACTGCCACGAGACCCTCACCTTCTCAGAAAGCCCCCCCAACATCCGCCAACATGTCCAGCTCATTTGAGAAATCGGTCAAGGGGGCCACCAAGATAAAGGTCGGTTAAAGGGACAGCTCTGGTTTTTGCGAGCGCCCCCGTGTACTGTCCCGGCCCTGTTGCTGACTTGCATATTCAAGGCCGCGCCCCCCAAGACCAAGTATATCGAACACATCCTCGTCGCGACACACGCCGGCGAAGCTGGCGTCGCCGAGGTATTCCGCGCCCTGCAATTCCGCCTCCGAGACTCGACATGGACCGTCGTCTTCAAGAGCTTGATCACCGTCCACCTGATGATCCGTGAAGGCTCCCCCGATGTCACCCTCTCCTTCCTGTCGAGGCATCCGAATACGCTTGCCATCAGCAGCTTTACGGATGGTGAGTTCCGGACTTGCCTTCACTCGCCATATTGCCCCCCTCATGCACTCTGATGCTGATGCCGTACCGTACCGTAGCGCAGACGCAAGGTCGGAACATCCGACACTATGCCAGCTACCTCAGCGCGAGAGCCAAGGCCTACCGGGAAACGAAGTGCGACTGGGTCCGGACCAAGGAATCGAGGTTGGAGAAGCTCTCAGTGGACAAGGGCCTCCTCCGAGAGACAGAAATCCTCCAGACTCAGATTACGGCACTGTTGAAGTGCGATGTGAGTTTGGCATCCGCTGTCGCTGAGTGCGACGGCTGCTGACCCTCGCTAGGTCCTTGAGGGCGAAATCGAGAACGAAATCACAGTCACCGTCTTTAGGCTGCTTGTGCTGGACCTCCTGGCTCTCTTCCAGGCCCTGAACCAGGGAATGATCAACATTCTTGGTAGGTCGACGAGGCCGCTTCTTTCAGGACGATGGCTGACACCGATAGGCACCTTTTTTGAAATGTCCAAGGTCGACGCCGAGAGGGCCATGTCAGTCTACCGCAACTTCACAAAGCAGACAGACTTTGTCGTACAGTACCTCAGTGTCGCGCGACAGTACGAGCATCAAACGAGAGTCGAAGTTCCCAAGTTGAAGCATGCGCCGGTGAATTTGGGCCGACAACTGGAGGAGTATTTGCAGGATCCGGACTTTGAAATCAACCGGAGACAGTACATTGCCGAGCAACAGGCCAAGAAGAGCGGAAAAGGAGGCATCTCGAAACCGTCAAGCAGTGCCTTCGACTCAAAGCCGACGCCCGCAGCCAACAACCCTTTCCCGAGTACCAACGGGTCGGCGCAACCGAAAACAGAGACCGCTAAGGGTCCTGCACCGGATTTGATTGACTTCTTCGAGTCCATTGAACAGAACCAAACGACGATGGCTCCCAATGTCCAGCAACACCAGGAGCAGCAGCAGCAGATGCCCATGCAGACTGGGTTCGCATCCAACAGCCCGTTCCAGCCGCAACCTACTGGTTTCCAGCAGAACGGCTTTGCACCACAACAGACCGGCTTTGTACCACAACAAACGGGCTTTGGAGGTAACCCGTACCAACCGCAGAGCACAAATCCATTTGGCCAGCCGCAGCAACAACAACAAGCGCCGCAGCCGTTGCAACCCAGCTTTACCGGAGCTGGGTTCGGCGGCTTCACGCCTCAGCCAAGCTTCCAGCCAGGCACACTTGGCTCAATACCTCAGGACTCAGTGGCAAGCTTCCCGACGGGTAACACGAACATGCTGAGCCCCCAGGCCGGGCAGCAAATCACCAACCCCTTCAGGGCATCCATGTTGATGGCCCAGCAAACGGGAATGTCCACTAATACCACATTTTCTAACCCGACGGGCCCCAACAACCAGAAGCAGTCGACGAACCCTTTTGCCCGATCGTCACCACAGGCGCAGCAGCCTTTCGCCCCCGCTCCTAACGGCTCGCCCTTTCAGTCGCAACCCCAGCAACAGCAGCAGCCACTGCAGCTTCCACCGATGGCTCCACTGCAACCTATGATGACGGGTACTAATCCCTTTGCGAAAAGCTTCACCGCATCTCAGTCACAGCCGCAACGGCCCGCTACCAGTTCTGGAGCCCTTGCCCCGCAGCCGACAGGCACCACGAATCCCTTCCGTCAGGCCGCTTTCGTTAATCACCAAACCGGTATGGGTTGGCAGAATAATCAACAGCCCATTGGTGGCGGTCTGGATAATATCGAGACGGTGCCCGTCTTCCCGCGGCCCATGCAGCAGAGCCCGTGGCAGACGTAATAGCATAGGCCCCCAACTAATAATTGGCCATCCGTTCCGAATACACTACACCTGTCCATCAAGGCAACCTATCTCACTATTTCGAATCAAAGCGTGGCGTTCACCAGGGTTTTGCTTGTGCACTTGAACTAAACGCAGTAGACGGCGAGGGCTTGTCGCGAAGACAAAAAAAAGAGAATGGCCCCACGACCCGGTGGTGGGACTGGTTTAGACCGGCGACCATCAAAGCAAGAGTTCGAGAAGAAAAAATGTATTATCTAGTGAGCATATTCAAGATGTAACTTCTTGCATAGAGGGGTTTTGTTTCCTTCGCACAACCATTCCTGGTGACTTGCCGGATTCCAGAACAAGGGCAGTTGGCCTTTTCTGGTCGTTGTAGTGAAGTTAACTCCCATCATATTCCGTTGCCCAGATAAACCCGAACGCCTTCGCTATGCAACCCATGTTTTGTCTCTACCCCCCGGAAGCCCAAACGATGAGGCGGCAGTTGAACACCTAAAAGACGTCGACGTCCATCCTCTGGGTGGTCTGACCCGTGCTTGCAACCTGCGCGGCCTCGGTAGTGGCCAACTTCTCAGGGCCCTTCTCGTCCTCAATGAACACGGCCAATCCGGAAAAGGCTTCGAACATGGCGCGACCGAGGTACTCGTCGGCGCTGTAGCCCCCGACGACGATGTCGTCCTTTTTCCTCGCCTCGTCGACCCAGTGATTGCGGTACTCCTCCGGCGGTCCCATCGTGTATCTCTCCATGTCGAGCTTGAGGCCGCCAAACGGGTCGTACGGCTTGTTCTCCTCGACCACGCGCTTCTTCTGCTGCTTGAGGCCGCGGATCGACAGGCCCGGTGCCGTCGTGGCGTCGGACAGGGACCCGACGGCGGAGGCGAGGCGGTTCTGGCCGCGCTTCTTGAGCAGGACGCGGTTCAGCGTCTGCTTGGCCTCGCCGGCGTCGCTGCTCGCCAGGCCGTCGAGCATGGCCTCGCGCATGCGCTGGCCCTGCTGCTTCTCGGCGGCGTCCTCCTGCATGGCCTGCATGCGCCGCATCCGGGCCTCCTCCTTCTCGGCCTCGGAGCGCGCGACGCGCTCGGCCTCGGACTCCTTGGCCAGCCGCCGGTTGCGCTCGATCTCGGCCTTGTGCGCCTGCTCCCACTCGATGAGGCGGGCCTCGGCGGCCTTCTTCTCGGCCTCGGTGCCGGAGATCAGGTCGAAGGTGAGGGTCTCGACCCACTCGAGGTAGCCGTTGAAGTCCTGCAGGGTCTCGAAGTCGTCCTCGACCTTGTTGAGGACGGCGGCGACGCGTCGGCGGATGTCGACCTCGCGCTCGACGGTGAGGTCGCCAAAGTAGGCCGACTTGAAGCCCTTTTTGCGCAGCGTCTTGTGGCAGCCGGCGTAGGGGCACTGGTTGGGCCCGTCGGAGAAGATGCGGGCGACGCAGTTGGCGCACATGGGGTGGTAGCACTCGGGATTGATGAGGAACTCGAGGTCCTTGTTGAGGTATCGCATGGTCTTGCAGACGGGGCAGATGTCATTCGTCGAGGTGGGCGCCGCGGTGGCGGTGTTGGACGCGCGGCGGGTCGCCATGATGGCGGCGGCGGCAGCGGCAGCGGTTGTTCGTCGTGTCGCGGTGGAAAGGCGGGACGTGGATTTCGAGAATGGGTTAGAGGAGGATGGTGAAGATTGATCAGGGCGGCATTGGAAGTGGAGATGGCGTCGTGCGCGAGGGCTTTCTGCTTCCGGCAGGTGTCGGGAGGCAAAGCTCCTTCTTGCTTGTGTTGGAGAAGGTTGATTGTATCCAGAGAGATATCGGGTGAAACCCCCCGACGAGCTTCTTTGATGTAGACGTGCAAGGCTGACGGGCGGCGGGTTTTATTAAGCGGGGATGATTGGCTGTAGCTGTCAAGCCCAGGTGCAGGGGTGGCGGCAGGGGTCTTCGCAGCTACCCCTCCAAAAGATTCCATCAGCCCTTTCTGCTCCCTGGTGTTTCCACAGCTTTCGACCTTACAACCCCCAACGTCTCAGCAAAACAACGAGAAACCATGGCCGACAACGACAAGCCCGGTGCGTCGCCCATTCCCCGAGGTCGCTTTTGAGGCACCCGAAGCGCGAACGGGACGTGTAAATTATTTGGAGTTGCCGCTAACCGTGGGCTCTCGAGAACAGAACCCACCCCCGCCGAGCAGGCCGCCGCCCGCGCCAAGGAGGAGGAGGAGCAGAACGCGCTCCCGTACAAGTGGCAGCAGACCATCGGCGACGTCGACATCACCTTCAGCGTCCCCGGTAACTACAAGAGCAGAGACCTCGTCATCGACCTGAAGAAGACCAAGATCTCGGCCGGCGTCAAGGGACAGGAGCCCATTGTTAGCGTTAGTTGGCCCCCTCCCCCTTCCCCTTATTATCTTCTATCCCCTTCCTGTCCTCGGCCCAACCGGAAGGCGTTTTCTCCTTCTCGAAGGGGTGTTCCTCTCCATGCTGCCCACGCCACGGACCCGCAACATAGACGCGCGTGCGTGCGACTGACGCGAAGACGCAGGGCGACCTCTCTCACCCCATCACCGTCGACGACTCGACGTGGACCCTGACCTCGGCCCCGGACGGCACCAAGACGGTCGAGATCCACCTCGACAAGGTCAACAAGATGGAGTGGTGGGCGCACGTCGTGACCACGGCGCCCAAGATCGACGTCTCCAAGATCACGCCCGACACGAGCAAGCTGTCGGACCTCGACGGCGAGACCCGCGGCATGGTCGAGAAGATGATGTGGGACCAGCGCCAGAAGGAGCAGGGCCTGCCCACCTCGGACGAGCAGAAGAAGCTCGACATACTCAAGAAGTTCCAGGCCGAGCACCCCGAGATGGACTTTAGCAACGCCAAGATCAGCTAGATGGCTTGTCCCACTTGAAGAAGAAGAAGAAGAAAAGAAAAAAAATGGAAAAGAGATACCAAGAGAATCAAGTCTGTTTTGTTCCTGCCCCACTGAGGCACATGCGAGGGTCAGTCACGATATATACGGGAGTGTGCGTTTGAGCTTGGTCAAGTCATCATTATATTGGGTTGCATCATCTATTCTAGTCTGCGACGGTATCGGGAAATGTCGTGGGTGAAACGAATCGCCAAAACCACGGGATGAGCAAAAGCTAAAGGTAAAGGCGTCAGAGAGCCCACGTGGGGAACCATTGCTCTTGGATCCGCTAGTAATGGTGAAGCAGATTGAAAGCTGCAGCCCATCAATTGTCAGATTAAGAAGCGGTCCGTATTGTCGACACGACCAGTAGTAGCCAAAGCCTAAAAGAACATGCACGGCTCAATACCTCACGCACTCGTCATCACCAAGAGGCTGCGTGGGGGTTAGTAAAGGTATAGCAAAAAAAAAAAAAAAAAAAGTCTGAGAAAGCAAGATACGCCAGGATCCGTGGACTACAGAATCGCTGACCCGGACGAGACCCAAACATAAGGTCTTCTCTATCAATCCATTTTTCTATCCGCTCTATCCACCCTTTCACGTCCAGAGGGATGGCGTGTGACAGGAACAGATCAAGACGAGGCGGCGGCGGAGTCGCCACGCGAAGGGGGACTCGGTTGATATGGGCGGTCACCTTTTTACCGGAGAAGCTACCCAAACTCTGTTAGCCACGACATTTCCTGGATTGAAAATGCAAACAAGAGAGCGTCAATGGGCAACGAGATCAGAAATTAGAACCATATCCACACAGAATGATTGAGATAGGGATAACTGTATAATAAGAATTGTCTTGGTCATCACTTCGGAGGGAGGGAGCGGAGAAAAAGTGCGAAATCGGCTCACCTGTGCATGACTTGTTAAGGCGATTTTGCCACTTCAGATACGGCGCGCCGCTGATGAGGTGAGAGTGCTCGGGGGAAACTGAAGCATGGGTTAGCCAGGCTTCTAGACACATATGCCAAAAAGAGTTGAGCAGCGAGTCCAAAATCAGAAATTAGAACCATATCCACACAATGAGATTGAGATAGGGATAACTGTATAAAAATTGTCTTGGTCATCATGTTGGAGGGGGGAGGGAAAGCAGATAGGACGGGAAACAGGCCTACCACATACCTAGTGTTTTGGAGGTCCGACCCGGTTACTGCTTGGAAAGACGAGCAGCCTTGAACTTGCTGATCCGCTGACCGCCATCAGCTTCGTCAAGGGGCCGGACCACAGACGTGTCTTCCTGCAGGAAGCCACCTTGCTTCTGGATGAAATTACGTCGTTGGCGGTGGTACTCGTCAGCTAGGTCTTGGTCGATGAACTCGTCATCGTAGGCGTCTTGGTCGTGAGGCTTAGACTCCTTCTCGATGACCGTGTCTGCCAGCGTCTTGCCCTCGGGACCGGTCGGGGCCGTCGGCCGGTCCTGGTCGAGGAACCGCGAGGGCACGTCCCGCGGGCCCATGGGGACGAAGCTGTCCTCGACGACTGTCGGGGCGGCCTTCTGCTTTTTGAAACGAGATGCCTTCCGGTTGGACTTGGCTTCTGTCTGCTTCGCGGGGCCAGAGCGCTCAACAATGTCGCTCAAAGGCTCCACGAACGGCTCGGGTGCAGCCTCCGGTACAGCCGTTGCCGCCGTAGTTGCCGCGACTTCTGTATCGGGTGCGACATCCAGGCTCCGGGAAAACCGAACACTCTTTTTGTTGTCGTCCGCCTCGGCCGGCGCAGTGCGCAGGATGGACGTGGGAGATGGTGGCTTGGCAGATTCCGCCGCCTTGCCCTTGTCGCCATGGTTCACGACAATGCGGCCGATTCCTTGCGTGTCGTCGTCATCGGACTCTGTCTCAACCTTCTCAGTGAAGCGAGATTTGACTCCAAGCCGTTTCTCGAGCTCCAGCATGCGTCGGTGATATCCCTCGTCAAGAACGCTAGTCTTGGACCGTCCATACTTGTCCTCTTCGTCATCCTCGTCAAGGTCAGAGTACTCGTACTCCCAGTCGTCGTCGTCGTCATCGCCGGAACCTTCTTCAAGGTTGAGTTCGGCCACCACTGCTCCGACTTCTTCCATGCCGTACTTCAACATTTCTCGACGAAGAAAAGCATCTTCATCGGCTTCGCCCTCGGGTATAACGGGCGGCTGGCGGCCGAACTCTTCCTGAGCTTTGGCGGTTTGCATGATTTCTTCCACGCGCTGGGCAGCTCTCGATACCGGCGGTTCCGTCGGTGGTTTGGTGTCTTCGGCGAAAGACACGGACTTCTTGACGGCGACAGCGTCATCATCCTTGGTCTCGGGCTCCGCTGCCGCTGCCGCCGTGACATGCTCGGCTGGCGCAGCCGTCGCAGCAACGGGAGGCTCGGCGGTGGGCTCATCGGAGATATCTTCGACAATGGCCTCTTTCTCAGGTTCTTGAGGCGTCCCAGTGGAAAGATCCTTGACGCCTGCCTTTTCCAGGACCTCCTTGAGCTGGGCGGTGGAGTCGCCCGGCCGCTGCAAGCGGCTGGCGACGACGTTGCCCTCTTCGTCGAGCTCCTCAATGATCTCCGTTATAGGCAGACCATCTTCATCCCGGACATCTGGGTTGCTGACAACGGTGGCAGCAGCGTGCTTCTGCTTGGCGGACTCGAGCTGCTTTTCGAGTGTCTTGATGTTCTTGGAAACATAGTCGATGCGACGCGACAACAGGTTGACAATCTGCTCGGCTGGCTTGAGATCGACGCGGCCAAAGAGGTCGTTGATTTCCTTCTTGTCGACGACCTCGCCCTCAAAGTCCCTGCGAATGCGCGCAAGGTCCTCCCGACTGGCAGGCTGGGGGACAGACTCTATC
This sequence comes from Colletotrichum zoysiae, assembly GCA_030867305.1. Taxonomy (NCBI): domain Eukaryota; kingdom Fungi; phylum Ascomycota; class Sordariomycetes; order Glomerellales; family Glomerellaceae; genus Colletotrichum; species Colletotrichum zoysiae. Next base: position 59,883 of record MU842986.1, on the reverse strand, counting down.
TCCTCTTTCAAGGACTCATACTCTGCATCCCATTTTTGCCAGTGCAGCAAGGCCTTCTGTAGCTTGGCAACGTTGTCCTCCAACTGCAAACGATGCCTTTCGAGATCGAGAAAGCTGTCTCGGACTGCTGCCATGTTGAAGAAAGGGAAATGGAAGTGGGAAACAGGACGAGGGGAGCAGAGAGGGTAGCGAAGAAAAAAATTCCTTGACGGTAGGGGTTCGAAGCTCAAGGAAAACTTAGGTAATCCATCAACGGGGCGTGTGTATTACGTAAGGTATACAGTCTGTTGCGTTAGCAGTGTCAAAAACCTAACTTTTCGTCTGTGCGGCGGCTATGTATAAATGTAACCCCTATATAAAACACTAATTTTTAGCTAGCAGTTTTAGAAATCTGTATTTTTAAGTATTTAATAGTTACTAATTTAACATTATTACCTGTATCCCTTATAGAGAAAGTAAGGTTATTTAGATATATTAGGCTCTTATTAACTAACTGTAAATATATTACCTTTAATATTTTTAATAAATACTATATTATATTTATTAAGAGATAGCTAGATATAAAAGAGGCTATATAACGCCCTATTAGCCTACCTATAACGCTAACTAAAAAGGTATACAGACTGTATTACTATATAGGCTTATTACCTATTATAAAGTTATTAATATTTATTAAAAGATAGCTAGATATAAAGGAGGTAGATATCTATTAAGAGGTAGCTAGATATAAAAGAGGCTGTATAAAGTCCTATTAGCCTACCTATAATACTAATTAAGAAGGTATATAGACTATATTATTATATAGGCTTATTACCTATTATAAAGGAGGTTACTAGATATAA